>QTSX02003796.1:0-116185 GCA_014839935.2 Entomophthora muscae | reverse complement strand
CAAATAATGACCCATGTGTCTGTTGCCACTAACCACTTTTCTATCATCAAACCCAATTGGCTCATGGGAATAAGGAGGTCAATAGAAGAACTTGTCCATTTGAATAGATGTCAATATCCTTTTTCATAGCACTGAAAAAGGAATACCAGGTAAACTTTATCACTAACTTCTTATAGAACAGCTGATGCCTAGAACCTAGGATACTGGTCGTTAGCCCCTAGATGCCTGCCTTTTGCCCTGATTCCGAGATTTTCCTTGTCAACACAGTTTAGTTGGTAGTTTTTCTAGGAGCTCTTTTCTACCTTCAAAATAAAATTTTTTGAGCTTCAAATATTTATTTCTTAATGATAACACATTCAAATACAGTCTTAGTTTATAGATCTTTTAACCTATGAGGTATTCTCAATAAATAGTTATTGTTACTTTTTGAAATTTATTAAGTTTTATTTGAAATTATATATTGCTCAAATCAATGAAAAATCATTTGTTATGATAATTATTAAGATATTAATTTAAATATAAAGTTTGAATTTTAATAAAATAGTATATGTATTAGTTTTTATACTTTATGGCATCTTGGTGAATTGGTACATTAAAGAAGAATTAAAAATAATTACTGATATAATATCATTGATTTACTTTTGTAAACTTGTAAGCTAGAAACCTTAATATTATCAACTTTGTGAGTTAGCTTTTTATATTAACTCTTAGACTATAGAGTAATGATTATCACTAGCCCACAGGTACTATATGAGATTTTTACTACAGTAATTTTCAAAGCTATAATACTAAATAAAATCAACTCAGATGAAAACAAAAACAACTTGTCTGAAAGTGAAATCAACTTAGATGTAAATAGCATTAAAAACCAATAAACTTATATTTATTGACAATAGATTTGGGTACAATTCTATTTTGTTTTCATCTGAGCTTATTTTGCTTTCATCTGATTTGTTTTTGTTTTTATCTAAGTTGATAACACTTAGACAATAGATTTTAAAACTGATGTGGTTTTATCTTTTTCATCTATTCCTATGAACCTTTTCAAAGAATCTAATAATTTACCACCAAAAGTAGCAATATTAAAGATAAAGTTAAATAGGCTAACTGATTGTACATATTTTCAAGCCATATCTTTGCAACATACAATGCAGGCTAATATAACTGTATTTTTTAAAGAATTTAATCTCTGCATCACAACATAAGATCAATACAGAATGTTGAGTTGTGCTTTACAGTAATTTTCAAACCTGTTGAGATAAACAAAAATTATCAGTCTAAGAACAAAAACAACTCAGTCTATAAGAAAAATCAAAGTAGATCCAAATCTAAAGTAATTTAATATAAATTTCTTGATTTTTGATTTTATTTTTAGACTGAGATTTTTTTGTTCTTAGACTGAGAATTTTTGCTTATCTCAACAGGTTTGAAAGTTACTGTATTATTTGACATAATAAATAACTCTGGCAAAAGTCTTAAATACATAAGACTTGGGGTTCTGGCTTTGAGTCTGTTTGATCCAAGTATGAGTAATAGATATCTTCCTAGCAAATAGAAGATGAGCGCAGAAGATTCAATTTCAAAATTAATAAGCAAAAAACAACTTATTTTATTGAGAAAAGGGCATTCAAATTTATACTCAAAGGTTCAATCCTAGTAGCCTTAGTGGAGGTACTCCAAGTGACAGAAGGCTAGTAAGGATCCAGAATGTTCAGATATTGATTTCAACCTATATTTGGGTAAAGAAAACTCTACAGATAAAAGGCAAAAGCAGATATTTTTGCAGGAGTTGATCTACAAACTATCATACAATAGGCCAGTCAAACCCCCCTAGTTAATTGGAATTCACAGCATATCCTGCTTCAAGATTGGACTCAGGGGGATGATAGGCATGGAGGAACTTAGCATGAATCCGGGAAAAGGGACAGCCAGAGGAATTTATCTTCATGGTGTAACCATGACCTTTATTGAAGATCACAGTAAGGAGACTAACCCATAAAGAGTCTATCTTATGAGAGTAGTTATCTATCTGATGTTAGTAATAGAGAACTTAGTCTTCAATATTGAACTCAGGGACAGGGCACATTAAGCATTAGAAGACAGAAGTTTCAAGGACTTAGTCTTATAAGCAGAGGTATAGGCAGTTGTCTGGATGTCTATAACCTTATCAAATAACTCTCTTACTTGTTTTTGAGATCAAGTGCAGTGTCTAGTCCAACCAATGTATGTCTCATGGTTGAGGGGATAGTGTCTTTTCACCCATACAACATTACAAATGGGGAGAATCCAGTAGTATGATGCTTACTCAGGTGATAAGAAAAAAGCAGCTGGCAGGTATAAATACCAATTAGTGGCATCTAAGATGGTTAGCTTGTGCATGATAGAGACCAGAGTGGAATTACCATGCTCTACAGTACCATTGGTAGACAGACTATAAGGTATGTCAAATGATTTATGGATACTCATGGCTTTCACCAATGAAGCTACTAATCAAGCATTAAAATTTGTCCTATTATCAGAAAAGAGCATCTGAGGACAGCAATGGGGTAGAATAAATATTGAAGTAAAAATGTGGCTGTGTTTTTTGCTGTAATATCCTTGGTAGCCAAAGTCTCTACCCAATTATTTCAAGATCTACTACAATGAGGATAAACTAACATCCATAATGAGAGCAAGGGAGGGGACTTGCAGTGTTCACACTAACAGTATGAAATGTGTGTTTGGGTAATGCTGGAAATTGCGCTATTAATGCTATTTCAATTTGGCCTTCAAATAATGATATGTGCAAAGATTTGGTCAGTTTTGCTTTCAAGTTTGGGAATTCCTTGTTTTCTGTAAACAGGTCTGGGCCAATATCCACCCATTCCGGAATACCATACCTTCCCTTGTCTGATCCTGGTATGATCTCATCCCAACGTGACCCCCTATGCCACTCTGTCTACCTAATGAGTGATCATTATCCCTTGTCTACTATTTAAGTAGAATCATTACTCCTAATAAAGACAAGTTTATCCACATTTGTGTTGGCTTTAATATTCTTCAAGCTTTTTTCCCTTTCTTTTTTGCCAAAAGGAACTTCACATCTTGTATTCCAAGAAATTAAGGTATGTGCCCTAATTATGCCCTGAAGGCTAACCCAAGGCTAGCTTTGAACCTCAAATATTTTGTTATAAAGATTTCCTGCTGTGTCCTCCTGGATGTTGTCCCCAGGAGCCAAACACAACAGGTAATACTAACATGAACTTGTTCTGGTTAAAATAAGGGCGCTGTAATTGACATTCATGGTAGGAGGCCAGAGTATCAGGGACCAATAACATATGCTTTACAGTATCAGTGCTTAATCAGCCAGTCATAAGTCTTGGATATCTCATCATTCCTGGTGTCTATAGGAGCCTATACCACAACCAATACTTGCAAGCTTAGATGGATGTAAGATAGATATAGAGACCCAACTTTCTTGAAAAGCTGATTATCCCTAACTACAGTATTCATGTGTCAAAACAGCAGGCTCAACCCACCAGCAAGGTTCCAAGTAAGCGGGTTTGCAACCTGCAATCCAATTATCCAGCCACTCAAAGCCAAGTTAGGAAGTTGACTTGCATTTCCAAATATATCAACATGAACAAGAGCTGATCCCTTCTGGTGGATGTCTTGTTTGGCGCTTGACTCATTAAAATAATCAAGCCACCCCCTTCACCATCCCACTATGTGATCAACGCTATCATCTTTCTACTATCCACAATTCACAGTGACTATATAATCCATATCTCTCAATGAAGATTATTATCTAGTTTCCAAATATTTTTCCCTAGTAACTTTGCTAAAAAAGCACAGTTACAACATTGGTAACACAGGTAGGTTCTCCATCCTACCTTATCTTGCAAAATTCTGCCTGTTGCCTGTACTTGCCACAGACAACAAATCCTTGATAGAATCATGTCTGGCCTTCCTCTAGACTGGACACCGTACACACCTGGGACCAAGATACCTGATGGCTTTGTCCTGTACCAGAACATTGGGTATCCCCCTCCCCGCTTTCAATGCCCTGTCAGTGCAAGGTTTCTTCCAAGCGCCCACTGCCATGCCTTGAGCAACTGGTGAAAGCATCATGCCCGCCTACATAGCTCAGAGAATTTGGAGTGCCGCCTTGGAACCTTTTGCTGGGGCCAACAACAATTATGCCGCGGCGTGGATTCAATCTGCTCAAAGCAAGCTGGTCAAATGGAATACCTGCAACAATTTTGGATTGCAGAAATCTCCATCTGACGACACATGATGCTGGCACCTGGTGTGACAAGTGGCATGAAGAACACACCAAGAAAGATTAGGATATTTTCAAACAGGACTTCTTGACAAGATTTGTGCTGAAGGACACCACACTTATGATCATATGCCAAGTAAAGAACCTAACCCAAACTGGCACAGTAAAGAAACTCACCTATGCCTATGAGGAACTCCAACTACGTGCCTCCTCAGATATGGCTTTTGACACTCCAGCAACCCACCTCATGTACTAAGACACACTTAAGTCACATGTGATGAGACACGTAAACCTGGATCAAGTAACCAACTTACCATGTCTGTATTGCAAGGCAGAGAAAGCAGAACAAACGTCCAACGCTCTCCACAAGTCCTAAACTGGAAAAAGATAGCAACCAAAAGATTCTCACCTATATGGGTGTTCCAATTGACCACCCCCTGGGAACAACAACAAATTAAACCACAAACCCGCAGGTTCAAATGGACATGGAAATGGAAGTAACAGCCAGTCAGACTGTACCCATTTCCATATCACTGCCGCACAAGGCAACCAAGATGAGGAAAAAGCCCAGGGAGAGCACTAAGCAAGCTAAGCTCTCCCTGCACAACCCCTCAACTTGCCTAACAATGAGTATCAACCCAAGGACGTGGATCAATGCCCCATATACAAGTGCCCTCTGAGGACCCAGTACTCTACACCATTGCCAGACATCCCAATAAACTGATGTCTTACCCTTTCTGCTTTTGCAGTTACACAGGCTCAGCACTCCTGGACTCAGGTGCAGATGGAACCCTAGTCAACAGCAACTTTTTAAACAAGTTCAAGCTAATCACTAATTCTTCACAGATTAAAAACGTGGTCCTGGCTGATGAACATCACATTGCTGTGACAAAGGAAACTGCCCCATTCTCTGTCATGCTAAGAAACCTGTATTCCACCATCCAGGGCCACCCTCATTAATTTTCCCAAGTTTAACATTATGCTGGGGCTGAACTGGTTGCAAAGGAACAACCCCCATGTAGACTGGGCAACCTTGATACTGACCATCAAACGTGAAGGTGTCAATCACTAGATTTACCCTGACTCATTGGACCAGCTCCTACATGATCACGTCTTTGTACGCATTACAGATACCCTGGAAAAACAGGAGAATATCAAGGCAATTGACTGGAACTCCTACCAGTACAAAATCATACATTTCAAGGACCACCAAGATACCACTACGCCTCAGGATTGCAAAATTGTAGCCCGCATGTCATGAATGACATTTCAATACTTGTATTGAAAACCCAAGAGTTAAACCCTGGCTCCCAGGAGGCAGATCCAACCTGCCAGACCAGTCCAGGACCCGCCAATCCGTTAAAAGACGGGCTCAAATTGGTAAATTACCCCACATTCTGCTGGCCTACTACAGAGGACCCTCCAAAGATTACTTGAGTCACACAAAGTGGACAGGGGACCACCCGCTTGTTAAATTGCAAACCCGAGCTAACGAGTTACTCCAAGACCCGCCAGCCCCCCAGAGACAATTCCCCAAATGATCATCAGATTGATGCCAACCTTGAGCCACCAAAGACCCAAACCTATGCAGAGGTTGCAGCTTGCCTTAAGGGGGTTAAGACAAAACCTATTTTTAACCTTGCCAATGGCCACCAGTAACTGCCAGTCTCCCGCCCGGAAGGGGTAGTGCAATTGGACTACTCAGGTGACATAGCAAACAGTGGCGGCAAAACAAAGTGTTGCCTTTCCAATTTTCCAGAACAGGCACAACCTGGATCTGCCGCCCTCAAGACCCCAAGCCAAGATCCACGTCCCGCCAGTGCCTTGTCTGCAAACCTGAACCCTGCAAAAATTGAAGAAGCAAAGTCCCAGGGTATAAAAACCCTGGCAGTACGGCAAAACCCCCATTGTCATTTTCAATAATAAAGTTTTATGAACCTTTGGTTCAAACAAATTTTACCCTATCTAGTCTTAGTGATCTTCCATCTTAATTCCAGTCAAGTAGACCACCAGGCCGCCGCCTTCCCCCAAGACCAACCTGCCAAATTGTCCCAGGCATTATACCGTCCCCCGGGAGCCCCCTTTGGACCTGTGCATTTTACTGAATACCCCCCCAACCCGGCCTATTCAGAGTACAACTTGGAAACCATCCTCATTGCCAACCCTTTGGCAAGGACTAGAAGTACCAAGTACATAGGACGCAAAGGAAAGAGGGTCAAGATCCCGCCCTTACTGTTCAAAGACAAGTACAATTACCTGCCTGCCTACTTTGTTCCTATGACTCCCCCTTTAACACCACAACCAGACCTCCTGTTTGAACCCACCGCCGCAGCCGAGACCACCTCTACCCAACTGTTTGGAGTACTCTACATTACTTTGACAGGATTGGTAGATTCCATGGTCCCCAACTCCAGACCTTGGTTCTTACTCGGGCAATCTGTATCTTATATTATCAAGTTAGCACCCATTCTATGGTGGGCCCTACCCACCGGCTTGGCTGTACCTCACCCCAAGCCGCCCAAGGCCTCCACTTACAACTGGCTTCCTGACACCGCATAAGAAATCTTCAAAGAGGCTCTACCTGGATTGCCACCAGAGAAACACATCCAACACTCCATCCAACTCAAAGGAGATATACCTAAGGCATAACCCATCTACCATCTTATACCAAACAAGGACAACACCCTACGTGCCTACCTCAAGGAGGCATTGGAGAAAGGACTTATCTGCCTCTCAAAGTCTCTCTTTGGTGCTGCCATATTTTTTGTAGCAAAGAAAGATGGTACACTATGCCTAGTCACAGACTATTGAGCCCTAAAAAAAGTTACTATCAAAAATTGTTGCCCACTACCACTCATCAACAACCTCTTCAATGCCTTGGGCGGCGCCACAGTCTTCTTCAAGATTGACCTAACCGCTGGCTACAACCAAATCTGCATCAAGGAGGAAGATATACCCAAGACATCCTTTTTCACCAAGTACGGGCCATACAAGTGTGTTGTGCTTGACTTTGAGATGACAAACACACCATCAACCTTTGTGACCTTCATGAATGAGGTGTTTGCCCTGCACATAGGAAAGCATGCCTTAGTCTACCTAGACAACATCATTGTCTATAGTCCCTTGGTAGAGAAGCACCACAAAGGCTTGGAGGCAGTATTAATTACCCTGGCTCAACACAAGCTGCTGGCCAAACTCTCCAAATGCCAGTTTTTTTGTGAATAACTACCCTTCCTGGGACATGTAGTCTCAAATGATGGCATCAAATCTAACAGCCAGAAAATCCAGGCCATTTGCAAAATGCCACCACCAAAGGACAAGTCAGAACTCTGCATATTCTTGGGAATGATTGCCTATGTATAACAATTCATACCTGACTGTGGCGTCCTGACTGCACCCCAGTCTGCCATAACTGGTTCCAAATCTAAGTTTATATGGACCCCCCAACGTGACCTCTGCTTCAGACGTCTTAAAAAGAAACTCAAAACAGCACCCATTCTGTAATACCCTAAATGTGACAGGGAATATCAAATGGAGACAGAAGACTATGACACATCCATTGGGGGAGTACTATGAATCAAAAACAATGATGGTGACTTTCTGCCAATAGTCTACAAGTCACAAAAACTGACAGATGATGAGTGCCAATACCCTATACATGACAAAGAGTTGTTAGCAATTGTGCACTACCTGGTCAAATGGCGTTGTTACCTAGAACAACAGGAGGAATTCACAGCACTGACCAACCATAAGTTGCTTATATACTTCAAACCTCAAGCAAACTTATCCTGCCATCAAGCCCTCTGGATAGAACTCCTGGAGAGGTTCAATATAATCATACAATATAAGCACATTCCAGAACTTGCCATGGCGGATGCACTCTTGTGCCTGTACGTCAGAGCCACATGGGGCAAGAATGGGCTCAACCCAGACTGGTTTCTCCTAGTGCTCCAGAAAAAAGACAAGGGCTTCCCTGCTGGCACCACAGACATAACAAAAGAAACAGACATCAAGAACAAATACTTATTTGCAGACATTGGGACCTTGCATCAAAAAATGACCAATGGAACCACCATTTCTTATGTGGTGCTCTTGCTACTGCAAGTTGAAATAGTTGGTTGGTTGGTTGGTCAACAGACTAGGAGACAGATGATGGAGTGGGGGACAAATCTATCAGTTGGTTAATGAGCTGATTACAGTAACAGTTGGAAACCAGATAGGTAGTTGGCTGTATGAAGGTAATTGAACCAAGAGAACAACAAAGTGTTTAGAGTAGTACTGGCAGCAACTACTCAAAAGCAAATCCTCAAGTAGCAACTTCTAGTCAAGATAATTGGCAATATAATTAGTATGAGGAGACTAGCCTTTGTAATCCTCAAATTATACACTCAAAGAATAATCAATGGTGTAGCTAAAATAAGGGGGTATAAACGTGTGTATTTATTGATAGAAGAAGAGGGGTTTATATACTACAACTTACTTGATAGATAAAGGCAAGTTGGTCATTGTATGATGTAGAGGAAGGAGGAAATGAATACTGAACAGCTGGTGATCAGCACAGCAATCAGGGGAAGAAGAGAACAGCCCCAGCAGCACAAGGTGGTTACCAAAGGCTCAAGGTTGGGGAAGTTGGTTGATAACCGCAGTTGTTTAACTAATTGGGTGATAAATTAATGCCTAGTCAGTGCAAATTTTAATCTGGAAGCTAGTTGGTGACTTAGGCAATCTGGAATGACTGCTTTATTTGAAAGACAATCAGGATCTCTTACAATCAGGAAGTAAACCAACAACAATCAGGATTTTAGCAACCAACTGGTGATGGGTTTCACCACACCTTACATCCCTACACATCAGCAAGTTGTCATCATTCTACATTACCACAGAGATCTAGGACACACTAAAAGCCACAACCTCTAAAAATTCCTCAAACATAAAGCTTGGTGGCTGATCCTATACCAGGATGTCCAGGAAGACTTAGACCAATGCAAAGTATAGTAGTTTTCAAAGCTATGGCTACAACCAAAAATACCTCAGATTTAAACAAAATGATTTCAGATTTAAACAAAATCCAAGTTGCACAAGATTCAGGATTCAATTAATTTATAAAATTCAGTTAATAAATGGACTTTCAAACAAAAAACAAAATTTCACTAGCTCATTATACAAAATTATATCAAACATCAAGCGGTGTAGTTCAAACCACAAACAAAATGAACTGACACAACAAGTGAAATGGATGGATGCTGTTCTGGAGTATATTATAATCCAATCAGGATTCATATGAGGCACCAACAGAAGAACTAAAGTGAAGCAAAACTTGAGCAATCTAGAAGCAAGATTACACAAGCACAAAATGAAATGAACTCAGACAAGATGTGTAGTATGAGCAGCCTAAAATAGAAAAATAACAGTTTATCAGCCAATCAACAGCTATCCAATTTAGGAACAGAGGCATTTTATCCATTTTTATGGCTCCAGATTTGTATGAAAAGTTTTTGAGAACCTTCCAAAATGGACTCAAGATTACAATAAAAATAAATCATTAAATTTTAAATTTTCTACTTTTAGTGATTTTATCCTAGGGTTTTTACAATGGTTTTTACTAGCAATATCTTTGACGGCACCAGCAGCCAAGCCAGCTTCAATGGAGGCAAGGATCAGAACGTGGAGGCACCTGTTTACACCCAAGCCTTTGAGGCGGGTAACAAGGAAGCTGACCTGTACCTGACCACCAACCCCTATGGCTTTGACTTGTTCAGTAGTCACATAGTGTCTAGCTCTGCCCCTTCTCCCGTACCCACCCCGCACAGGCTGCCCACCAACCAACCAATCAGGATGGCAACCTTGATTCAGAACAACTTCCTGCCACCGCCCAACCTGCCCCCCCTCAGCCAATCAGGCTTCAGCTCCCGCCACCCAGCGCCCCAAACACAGAATAATCACCGCCCAAATTCTTCAGGAAATTGTGACACTGAATCTACAGGGTCTGTCCTGGGAACAGATTGCCACCCAGATGCAATTTACCCAAGCTACTGTCATGCAGGAATTCAACAACCTGATGAACAGGGGGAATCTGATTGGGACAGCCAAGAAGCCCAAGAAGGCCCCTGAGTCCCAAATCATTGAGGCATGCCCAATAATGATTGACCTCCTCCAGCGGGACCCCAAGCTTCCCTTGACCCAGGTCCAGAAGCAACTTGCGCACCATGGCATTTGGGTATCTGAGCGCATGGTGCAGCTCTGGATGCATGGAAAAGTGGCTTCAATTAGGGTTCTTACCAATTTTGCCGGCAACCAATGGGATGGCGCTGAGGATTCCCCATATGACACCACCATCAAATCAACCCTGGTCCAATGCTTGACTAGTCTGTCAGATGATGTCATATTTGTCTTGTATTATAAGCTATCAATAGCTTTTGCCAATTTTGGTGAGCAAGGAAAAGCCACTACCAAGAATAGAAGGAAGAAGGTCAAGAAGGGGACATTCATTGGTGAATTTCTGGCTGTTTCAGCCAAGGGTTTTGTCTACTATTGGAAAAACCCAGATTTCATCAATGGCTACTCATACAATCACATCCTTGGTGGATTACTCAACTTCTGGGATGGCTCAAATTCCAAGTACCGGGTTTTCTTGAGCCACCAGATGAAGGGTAGCTCTGCCGCCCTCAAGGCCATCCATGGACGCGGGCACCAGGCCTCCGTGTACCCAGCTGGTCACACCAACGTCCATCTGGCAGATGTTGTGTTCTTCAACATTGGAGATACACTACAGGAGCGCTGCCCTCAGGCTTTCAACAACCTCTATCTTGGGGTCCTTGACCACAATTTTCTTTTGGCTGCCAGATGGTGGCTGACTTGTTTGTGCAAATGGTTTTCCATGTGAACATGGGCAACCAATCACGTAAGGATAAACATCCTCCATCTCAGGCCACTGCCACTTACCAACCCATCCAGCCAATGATCAATGAGGAATACAACAAGCGTTATATGGCAGCCATCACGCAAAATCCTCCTGCCTCCACCCCCGCCACCAACACCCCTAACCCGCAAGCCCAACCCACCCAATCCCAGACCCCCCAGGCCAGCACCGCCTCTATGTCTTCCTTCCTGTGTTATTCTGCCTCCTAGGCATCACTCTCCCCCGCCCCAATAAACCCCTGTCACCAAACATTTTCTATTTATATTATCTTTTTTTGAATTTTAATTGCTCATGTTCTTTTGTTTTTTAGTTGGTTTTATTCTTTATATTCAGATTATTTCTATAAAATCATATATTTACTATGTTGTGTATCTAGATCCAGAACACAGTTATTTTTAGCATGTAAACACAGCCCATTGTGAAAATATTAACAACAATTTGGTGATCAGCTAAATTTGAATTAGAAAATTATAGGTTAATTGATTTTAGATAAAGTTGTTACTGATCCAAATTCAAAACCTTAATGATAAACTTTAAGCCAATCAGGAGCCAAGTGATAAAGTGATTGTTATGACATAAAGGGTCATTCAATAATTCTTTGATTCATGTGCACTAATTAAGATGATTAGCTGGATGTTTTGCCATTGTACACCATTGCCGCTGAGGCAAGTTGTTGGTGGACTAGTGCCCAATCAGCTGCTGGGTTAGCACTAGTCCACCAACAACCTGCCACAGCGGCAATGGTGTACAATGGCAAAACATCCAGCCAATCATATTAATTAGCTAATGTGCATCAAAGAATTATTAAATGACCATTTATGTCACAACAATCACTTTATCACTAGGCTCCTGATTGGCTTAAAGTTTATCATTAAGGTTTTGAATTTGAATCAGTAACAACTTTATCTAAAAACAGCTAACACTATAATTTTATAATTCAAATTTAGCTGATCATCAAATTGTTGTTACTATTTTCACAAGGGGCTATGTCAAGCGCCAAAAATAATATGGTAATCAAGGAAACAATACCAACACAAAGCAAATGTCACATATTGAGATGAGCGTAAAACATATACAAATGGGTAAAAAGATGGGATAATGTAGTAGATGGGGGAAAAAAGGAATAAACAAAGAGGCAACAGTATCAAAATAATACAGAATTTATTGGGAAAAAGCTATAAAACATATGGAAAGGTTAGTAAAAAATCAATGAGAGAATTGGAGAAGCTTCTGAAGGATCTCAACTTGGCAATTTCCAAAATAAAGGACATTGTCTGCAAGGTCAAAGCCAAAGTGAAGTCTGCCATCCTCACTGGGGACAAAATTGACAAGGTGTCTGCAAAGGCACTAATGTCAAAAATGCCAGACACCCCAGAGAAGACAATCAAGTGCTTACTAAATATTCAAAAAACTGTGGTTGAGGGCCTCCAGTTCAAGGCATACAATCTTTCTGCGCCGTCTGTCTGGGTTGATAACCCAGAGATGTATGAACATCTCAAACCTGCCAAGTGTTCCAGGGCAGAGGATACCAAATTGCCTGCACAATTGATTGCGCCAAGAATGGCTAAGCTGGCGGAGGCTGCAGGCAAGGAAGAAACACAAGAAGGTAGCCTAAAAGACAAAATTAATAAATTTTCAAAAAACTTACCTTTTTTCTTAGAAAATGTAGACAGCAAACTCCGCCAAGTCCTGGTCCCCTTTGTCCTGGCCACCTTTTATGCAAATTATGCCACTCATGTGGCAAAGCAATTGTATTTGTCCCCCGCCTGTTGTGTGGGAGCTGGAGGACCGTATCCATGGGTCCTTTCCAATGTTGCGGGAGGCGTTGGCAGAACTTACACATGCCAAGGGGGCATCCAAGTGGGAAGTTACTGCCTACAAGGATGCCCAACTGGTCTTCCTGGACCTGGTATCCCTCAGTGGATTTTACTGTGTAAACTCCATTGAGCTTATTTGGGACGTCCTGGTGACGCTCCCATTCAAGAATGTACTGGAGATGGGCCGGGCTCATGCGGCTGCTTGCTTCTGATTCCTGTTGGAGCATGCCCTGTCTTATCTATTAGAGAACTTTGGGCGCGCGGTGGGCAAATTGGCTGTTGCAGACGCAACAGCCATAAAGAAGACCAAGATCCTCCTGGTGGACTTTGGGTTGGCCTGGAGTACCAACAAGACGGAGGTCCCTGCAGCTATGGAGCTGACCTTTGCCAAAACCAAGCATAAGAAGAAGATTAGCACTGTATACAAAAAATTGTACAAGTTTACAGAAGCCTTTACCTATAAAAGGCTTCATCTGGTTGTTTACCTGGGGTTCCTATTCTACTTTGGGATGGGCGCGTCTGTAGAGGACCTGGACCGGGGTCCTTCTGGGGATCAACAAGGCCCGGCTTGCACTCAACAGGAAGAAAATCCCCCCTGGATACAACTTGGTTGATCATGTGATCCAGAACGCCCTGGTCCTGGCAGGCATCTTTGGGTTTGTAGCCCCGCCTGAAAAGCTGCTTCTTCACTCCCACCTGACCCTACTGCCTTTCACCAGCAGGAGGGAGTATTTCAATAAGGGTGTATCCACCGTTCACAGTGTGGCGGTGGAGGTTGTGCGCCACCTCCATTGCGGGGTGGGTACATACCAAAGAACCCACTACAGGTGCACACAATAAAAATATGATTCCAATAAATTCTATTACAATTTATAGTATTCTAATTATAATAAATTTTTATAATTCTTATTTCAGCAAACAAGATTTGCAAAATATATTGCGGAAATGGGTTTCATAAAAGTATAAAATTATATGTTAATAAAATAAATTCTAACTTGTACATTTTACGTTTAATTTTTTTAAAACTATTTTTATATTTATTTGACCAAAGTGATTTAAATATTTTTGCATAATCCAGTATTGAGCATTTGGGATTACCTCAGATGGCATAATAAAATAATATATAATAAAATAAATAAATTACTAACCTTCTTTGATGGTCCCGCTGATTGTGATTGTGGGCGTGGAAACATCTAAATATAAAATGATAATTAATAAATCTTGAATAGTAAATTAGATAATATAAAAAAGAATTGGACACGCTAAGCCTTTAATTGATTGGCTGTTTGGCTAGGCACGCGGGGATGAACAAATCAGCGTGGCCATAGAATTTGGCCACGGTCTCAGCTGGGAGGATATGGATCCCGGCCTGCAGCAAATCAAAAAGATCCTCGGTCCCAGTTGGGATTCCTTGCTTGACAACTTGCTTGAGCTACCCAAAGATTTCTTTGATGGGATTTAGGAAGGGTGAATAGGCAGGGAGGAAGAGAAGGCGCAAATCTGCCGTGGCCAATTGCTGGGGGCCCACTGCAATGCCTGTGTCAATCATTTGGAATATCTCAAGAATTTTAGCCACCTTGTGGAGACCAACACTGTCCAACACAATCACATTGATGAAGCCCAGGCTTGTGCGCCTCAGGTGCTCCTGGACCAATTGGAGGAATGACAAGAAGGTACAGCTGTTGTGAGAACCCAATATCATTTGATAAAGCTCAACCCCCTTTGGACTGAGAAGAGCCACCATTGAGTAGGCTGTGGCGCGGACTGCAGCACGCCAAGCCACCCCGTCATTGGAGCCTTTTGGGACATAGCCATACTCATTGCGCATCAACAAGGCAAATGCTGGTTTGTCAATATAGTAAAATTTGACCGTCCCCTTGGCTTTGAGGGCAGTGTACGCCTCCGCGTAGTTTTTCCAGACAACAATATTGGCTGGGCTGTTCCAATTGTAGGGGGATACCCCAAGCTTTTTCCAGGAAAAGCGCATTCCCTTGACCAAATGATAATAGAAGAAAATTGAGGCCTCAATCCCAAAAGTAGATTTAACCATTGACTGAATATTTACCAGTTCAAGATGGTAATCCTGGGTTATACACTGGCAGATTGCCCATTTGTGCTCCTTGGTGAGCATGGTTGACACGCGCAAGGATTTCTCTGTGGCAAGGACACAACCAGTATTAATAAATTTTTGGAAGGTCTTGCTGGCGTATATGGGATCCACTCCAAAAATGGCCGTGGCCGCCTTGTAATCACCCAATTCCCACATTAGCTTAAGCAGGATGATGCATTTGATGTTGGGGATGCGCTTCTGGGCAGGCTTTTTAGCGGTGGGGATTGACTCGTTAGAATTGGGCACAATACAGGGCATAGGTACCTTGGTATAGAAGGCTGCAACCTTTTTTAACACCAGCTGTCCCTCATTGGTTTGGTAGAACTGGGTCTCCTTGTCATCCTCCTGATTGCCATCAGTGATGTAGGGCTTGTAGCTAGTATCAAGTACAGGCTTCACCTTCTCCAGCATGGCTGACAGAATCAACTCTTGCCGGTACACAACGTCAAACACATACAAAGTAAGTTCTACCTCCTTGTTTCTAACTTTCTTTGTAGTGGTGACCTTGGTTGGCTTCCAGGTCAGCTTTGGGACCCAAGGGTTTATGCTCTGCACCCTAGCAGCTTGTGCTCCTTGAACCGGCTGTGTCAGTGCAGTGTCACTATGGAACTCTCCTCTCCCGCCTCCCTCCTGAGTAGGCACTTGTGTTGTACTAAGTCTATTCTTTGACCCGCGGGGCAACCGCAACTGCGGCACACAACAGGTGCAATGGTAGTCTGTTGCTGTGTTCCTTTTATTGAGAATTTAATAAAATATTAAATAAAACTCAATTAAGTTACTCCCTATTTTTAATTTTTGCTTTTATCTGTTTATAGATATTCAATTAATATTTTTCCCACTCAATATCCCAATTATAGATTATTTATTTCTTAGTTAGTTGTTTTTGGTTTTACAGCGCCCATTTTAGAATACTCAAAAAAATCCACCCATTTCCCTAGATTTTACTGCCAAATTCAAACACCCAACACAATAATTTTAAAATTTATGCTTCAGATCTTGTGTCTTATTTTAGATACCTTGGTATCATACATGATTACAATTCATTGCACACATTGTGTGAGTGATTTTGTTTATGTAGTGAGTTGCTATTGTGTTTAATTTTTGGTTTGAGTTTTGACACACCTTGCTTGGGTGTATTTTGTCACCAATTCACATAGTAAACATATGTACACCAAAAGTCAACTCACATCATTTTGTTTGTGAACCAATGTATTTTGGATTGTATTTTGAATGGTTTGCTTTGCGCGTGAGCCCTTTGTTGCTGTGTTGACTCATTTTGCCCATTAACGCCAATAAACCCTGTTAACAGAGTGTATATTTTAACCTGAGAGTTAGATTTTGTTTAAATCTGAAATCGTTTTGTTTAAATCTGAAGAATTTTGCTTGTTGCCATAGCCTTTAAAACTACTGTATCAAGTTTTTATGTTTTAAGGATAGATTTGATTGTACCACAGTTTGCTTTAGATAATTATATTAAAACACCAATAAAAATATAATAAATATCTACTTTAATTTAAAGGATTTGCTTAAATACTTATGATTGGACACAATACAAAACCACACAAGATTGTGCTTGGTCACATTGCAATTCATGCAGATTTGTTTTGTGGCTTTTGGAGCAGCAATCTTCTTTTTTGATTTGATCTTTAGCAATCCCTACTCCCTTTACTTTTATGCCTAAAAATAATAACCTCATAAAAGTATCATATATAATTTCAAATTAAAATAACTATTTTATTCAATGGATTTTCTGTAGATCAGTTTAATCAAGTAGAGAGAGTTGCCTAAACCTTACAACAATTTTTGTGAGAAGATCACCAAGACAGAAAGAAAACTGGCGCTAACCACTTTGAATAGTTTACATAAGCTGATTTAAGTATGATTTTTATTAATATATATTCTGTATCAATTAATACTTATTTTTGTTTTATTTGCTAGTTAAAGCAATAGGTTTATTTTTTGTATTTGCTATTCAACTTAATTATAAATTTCAACTCTATTAAAATAACTATCAAAACAGCAATGTCATAGATACAATCTTTATTCTCACATTTACAGTAGTTTAAACATTATGGTGCTAGGAAAAATAACTTATATTTTAAACAAAATGGACTCAGTTTCAAGAAACCAAAGTATCAGTGTAAAACATAAGCTCTGCTAATAGGGTTTTTGTGAGTTAATAGGCAAAATAGCTCAACATAGCAACAAACAAACCAAATGCCAAGTAAAAATAAACAAAATAAAGCATAAAATACATGGAATCACAAAAAAACAGTTTTCTGTTATCCTTTGTTGTACATATATTTACTATGTAAATTGGGGGGGAAAATACACTCAGATGCAGTTAGCCAAAATTCAATAAAAACACTATAGCAACTCAACCAGAAAACAAAAAGCTCAGTTGTCATACCTGTGCTGTATTTTCAGAGTTACACAATAAATTATTTATAAACTGTATAATGCCTTTATTTAAATATGAAAGATTATATAGTTACAGTGAGTCATTTTAAAAGGAGAAATATTATACCAATTAATTATCTGGATGAGCAGAAGAGTGTCTTGATCTTACTAATGAGTTAATTGTGATTAGAAGCAAATTTTGGGGAAGCTTTGAATATGGATTTAAGAAGAAGAGAAGTATATTTTATTAGATAATACTTTAGACTTATATAGCTTGCGCTGTGGCAGTGTCTTAGGTTGGATCAAAGATAGGGGAGGCCATGTGCAAGTTGGATTCAGATTGCTGGATACTTGGATAGTCATGAGATATCAGTTTGTTGCCATTTCTGGTATGTTGAACTGGATATTGGAAAGGCGCCAAATTGGGCAATGACAGGATGTTAAGTAGGTTGGCAGTAGCCAGAATACTTGTACATCCAGATCCTTGAAACACCCCTCCCTTAAGGGGTTACTCTGGTACATCAGGAGGGGGCTTTGTTTTAACAGCTGCTGTCTGATGTTCCTGGAGTTGTTTGCTAGTTGGTACCAACTGGGTCAAGTGTTTTTCTTTGCTGAGGCAAAGGCAGGATCTGTGATACTTTTTGATGATGGGGTCTTTGGCGCCCTGAAACTTAACCAGGTAGCTATTCCTGTCTAGCCTGTATTTGATGATTCTTCCTGGTCCCCTGTGTACTGAGTCCAGCTTTTTCTTGTTCCTAGCCAGGACCCAGAAAGGAGAGTTGATGGGGAGTGGTTCCTTGGTTGAGATTATCTTTTGTGCTTTGAGTCTTTTGGTTTCTGCTATTTTAGCTTTGAGGCGTATGGGTTGTATTGCTGGTGCTTGTTCTTAAGTGAGAGGTTTTCCCGGGGTGATTTTCACATACAGTTGGTTATTGCAGGTGAGTATCTCTGGTTTGTATCTGTATGTTAGTTCAAACGGTGAGTAGCCTGTTTCTTGATTGGTGCAGACTTGGGATACTAGTAATGCATGTTTCACGTATAATGGCTATGTGTCTTTGGCTTTGCCATCCATTATTTTCTCTAGGGCCCTGATAAGGCTGCTGTTTAGGCGTTCAACTCTGCCATTGGCCTGTGACCTGTATGGCAAGGTTGTGAAGTGTTTAATATTCTTTGTTTTCAGGTTGTTATTCACTACATGTCCTGACAGTTACTTGGCTCTATTGGTAATGATGTAGTATGAGGTTTCATAGTCAGCTATGATTGCCTTATTGATAAAGCAGTTGCTTGTTTCTGCTTTGTGGTATTTGGTTGCCCAGCAGATTGGCCAATGTGTTTAAAAGTCAATAGCTACAATTAAGAAGTGTTGTCTTGCTTTGGCTTCTGGGAAAGATCCTACTACGTCCAGGCCCCAGACCTTAAATGGTCCTGGGTCAGGTACTGGGTTGACTGTAGGTTGTGGTACTTTGGTGCTTGAGTATTTCTCATTTACTGTGCACTTCTTTAGGATGTCAATGATGTCTTGTTTTAGGTTAGGCCAACATACTATTTCCTTTAGTGTGAGGTATAGGTTATTGACTTTTGTGTGTCCCAATAGAAGGTGGTGTTTGAGGATGGTATCAACCCTTTGTGCAATGGGAATGCAGGGGATATGTTCGTCTTTGATGATACAATATACTGTATCATTTGACACGTGAAAGTGCTTCTAATTTCTTACTAGTGTGTCATGAGTTAACTAGTGAGTTGAGGGATCTTTGCCTTTGGTTTTATACTCAGTGTTGTATAGGTTGGGCCAATCTGGATCAAAGTGGTCAGGGTGATCCTCTCTAGGTTGATATAGCCTAGAGAGAGCATTAGCTGTGACTAGCTCTGCCCCCTTTTTATACTGGATGTCCAGATTAAGCTGTTCAAGCAAGGACATCCATTTTGCTTGACAATAGGCAAGTGTGTTCTGAGTTTTAAAGTAGATTAAGGATTTATGGTCAGTTAGTACTCAGACTTTTAAAAAAATTTCTAGCTAACATCTATATTTGCATGTGTGGTATATTGCTAGCAATTCCTTATTGTGTATAAAGTATCTCTGCTCAGTGTTAGTTAGTTTTCTAATCTCATAGGTGTGGCCAAGAAAAACTGTAGCTGCTACCAGTGATGAGGAGCGGCTTCTGGGAAAGCTTAGAAGATAGGTTTAGAGAAGAAGTTTGATTTTATTGGATAGTATTTCAGGCTTATATATTGTGTGCTCTTGTGACAGGGATTCAAGTCAGATCAAATAAGGGAGTTCATGTGTGAGTTGGATTAGGATAGCTAGATATCTGGAAGAGTTATGGAATATTGGTTTGTTTACATTTCAGGAATTCCAAACCAAATATTGGATTGGCACCAAACCAGGCATTGACTGGATGTTACTTGTGTCAGCAATGGCTGGAATACTTGTACATCCAGCTCCTTGACATTACTAATCAATTTTCATTTTAATTACATATTTGGAATTATGAAGCCTTTTTAGTCTATCTAAGACTTTGAATCTTATATATATCATATATTTTTGGAACCAGACATAAATGCCTGTTGTGATAGTATTTTCTTAACTGTGATACTGTAATTTGAGATGCTGTATCTACTATTACTTTGAGATATTGTAAATTGAGATGAAGTATTTTGAGATCCTGTTTTTAAAATAATATACCCCACCACATACAAAACAAATCTTCAGTGGATTGATTATATTGTTAATTAATATAAATTGCTGATTTTTATTTTTATTTTGTGTGCAACTTCTGTGTGCTCTGCACTTGATTTTGTTTGTCTATCTCAACAGCTCTGAAAAGTACAATATATATGTTTGGTATTGAACTTATATTTTGATTTGAAAATACTTTGATTTGCTAATCTCAACAGGTGCTGTAGCTGCACCATTTCAAAATTGAACAAACTTTTAAAAATTAAATTGGTATATATTTTACAAAGTGTTGACATGGCCATGGTCAAATTTGTCTGGTTAGGGTTTCCACAAGTGCCTCACATATATACCCACATGTTAGATTATTACTCCAAAGTGGATTTGGCAACTACCCATTGGATTGATATAATTGGGGTTAGATTTACATCCACATCTTAAGGTTTCTAGGGCTGGATGCTTGGCGAGATGACTGAGTATGATTTAAAGCGATCTTCCCTAATTGGTAATTTAAAAAGGGCTCGTAAAACTTTGTAACTTGATTAAGGCTAGGGATGCTCCAGCTCAGCCCGGCTGGCTTCCGGCTTTGGGCCACTGCAACCAAAGCGGAAATAACTATATTATGACATTTAAAATATATCTTTGAACGAAGTAACCCAGAGCCAGAAGCTGGTCACGGCTACTCGAGGCTTGGCTGAAGCAGCTTTGATTAAGATGGCCATACAAAATGAAACAGTTCAAATAAATATATTAGGACAGCAGGGCTTTGAAATATAAAATTAATTGTAAAGTCTGAATTAATAATCTATTTTGGAGAACAATAACGTAGAGAAGCCTGACTTTATTCGTTTTCGTTAAAATATACAAGTGCTCATATTAGATCAAGAATAATCACAACTGGCCATGATAAACATTATATTTTCGAGATTATTGTATGGTATTTTATGATCCTGTTAAGTACAGTCATGCCTAAAGTATAATACGCAAGCAGTGACAAATAATGCTCCTTTTATCTAGACTTTAAATTTAGAATGGAATTTGGTGTAAAGTACTTGACAGATCATTACTAGTGGGCGTCAGCAAAAAAGATGACGTAATAAAAACAAGCTCGAAACCTGAGGCTCACTCGTCACCAAAATCTATCGTACTTCAACTTGGACTTTGCTGCTTTCATCTTGATTACTACAATGCTATCTTGGACTTTCCGCTCAACCTTCCAGTTAACCCGCCGTGGGTTTGCCTCTTCCGCTATCTCCGTAATCATTTTATTTCAATATTTCCAATTAATAAAAAATAGAACGATGCCAAGGTTGCCGTGCTTGGTGCTGCTGGTGGTATTGGTCAGCCTCTTTCACTTCTCTTGAAGCAGAGCCCTCTTGTCACCGAGCTTTCTCTTTATGACATCCAAAACACTCCTGGAGTGGCAGCTGATTTAGCTCACATTAATACTCATTCTTCTGTAGGTTTTCATATCACATTATTTTTCTTATCCCTTCTAGGTCAAAGGTTATGTGGCTGACAATGATGGGCTTAAGCATGCTCTCGAGGGCTGCGATGTTGTTGTTATCCCTGCAGGTGTTCCCAGAAAGCCTGGTATGACTCGTGATGATCTTTTTAATATCAATGCATCTATTGTTCGCGACCTTGCTGCTGCTTGTGCCAAGTAATAATCTTTCATTTTTCACTTGCTTACTTTTTAAGATATTGCCCCAAGGCTCATTTACTTATTATCTCCAACCCTGTTAATTCTACTGTTCCTATTGTTGCTGAAGTCCTCAAAAAACATAATGTATATGATGCTCGCCGTCTCTTTGGTGTAACCACTCTTGATGTTGTTCGTGCATCCAGATTCATTTCTGAAAAGATGCAGAAGGACCCTAAGGATGTACAAGTTCCTGTTATTGGTGGTCACTCAGGTACCACAATTGTTCCCCTCTTTTCTCAGGTCAAGGGTCTTAAGCTTAATGATGAAGAGCTTAAAGCTCTCACTCACCGTGTTCAATTTGGTGGTGATGAGGTTGTCAAAGCTAAAGATGGCAAAGGCAGTGCCACCCTGTCTATGGCTTTTGCTGGAGCCAGATTCACCTTCAGCCTCCTTGAAGCTCTTTCAGGAAAGAAAAACATCATTGAGCCAGCCTTTGTTGAAAGCCCTCTATTTGCCAAAGATGGAGTAACTTTCTTTGCAACCAATGTTGAATTAGGAACTGAAGGTGTTGAAAAGATCCATGAGATTGGAGAAGTTACTGCTTTTGAACAAGGACTCATTGGTGAAGCTGTTTCCCAGCTCAAAGGAAATATCACCAAAGGTGTAAAGTTTGCTCAGACTAGCTAAGTTTTACATCATTAAACTTCTACTAGAGTCCCTCATCATCCTATGTATGATGTTTAAATTTTAAGGCCTTATTTTAGAAGTTTTGTGCAGCTGGTTTGCCTTAAGAATGAATATTTAAGTATTTTTGTACCCATTCAATGTTATGCTTAGGGCTAGACCACCTGTCTGCCAGTATTTTCTCAATTATTGTTTTGGTTAAATTACTTGCTTAATTTAATTGAATTCACTTAAAGAGTCTGATAGTGAGCTAATAGTAGACTGTCTTATTTTTATCCAATTTGCCTCTTTTATACATTTTTTTATAATAAAAAATATTGGCTTTACTAACTTTTGGAGCAAATTCAGTTAGGAATTTATACAATGCATCTTAGGTTCTTAGAATTTGTGGAGTTTAGATCTAAAATCTTAAAATCCAAGTTCCTACATTTTCCTTTTGAATATGTAAGTAAATCTCACCTGCAAAAGCCATCACTTTAGTTTGATTTTCTTAAAATACTCCAAAGCACTTGCTTGAGTATCATTGTTGAGTAGTAAGTAGTAACCTTTTCTTATTGAAATGTGCAAATAAGTTGTAAATCTTATAAGTACTGCTTCTGATTGCATATTTTTAACTGCTGACTTAATTATTTATGTGTGACTATGTTTAATTTCTTCATTGCAAGCAGCCCTAGCTTACTTTTCCTCAATATACTTATAAAAAACATTATGCATTAGTCTGCACAGCTGTAAAAATTAACAAAATAAACGGATCCTAAAATAAAATAAAAGTTGTCACAACATCTTTGATTACTCCCTCTTGGGAAAGCAATTCCCAGAGTAACTCCCCGAATGATTCCCTGACTAATCATTAGGTCAGTGGCACACTTATCATTTGCTCATCTATTATAGGGATCAAACATTTTGAGCCCTAATAAGAGCACTACTTGGACAAGCCTCATGACTGCCATGACGTACATGGTTGGCATGTGGCTTCTCATGATAATATATCATCCTCTATATTCATATCCAATAAAGTATCATTCTCTTCTTAATTTTCCCTTTATCTTGTTTATTATACTTCCCAGAAGTATATACTCAACAGTGGTAGTAATGGTAGGTTATTCACACCTACACAACTTAAAAAAATCCTTTAAAGAAAAGAACCCAGCAGATGGCACTTCTCACTGGCTGGAGACAATACAAAGAAGGTCAGGATGTCCCTACAGGAGTCAGTCTTCAACAATATCCTTGTACCAACCAAACAGTACAACTTCCTCAGCACACAAAGAGTCCTGAATCTGCCTCCAATTCCTGAAGCAACCAAAATACCCATCATCTTCTTTCAACGCCTATGCTCAGCACAAATTGGGATGTTCACAGGATCACTCCAGGAAAACACCAACCTCTGGATCAATAGCACCCAAAGCAAATTTACACAAGTGGACTACCCCCGCAGACTCTGGGCAAGCAAATTTGCCCTTCATGTCACAGGAACCACCTCACATTTTGTAAGCAAATGGCTTGAACAACACTCTGACCAAAAAGAAAACTGGGAAATGTTCAAAGCCATCTTTCTGGAAAAATTTGCCATAAATGACTCTGACGTTGTGATCATGACAGAGCTCAGAATCTTTAAAATGACAGGAACTATCGAGGAGTACATTGTAGCCTATAAAGACATACATGATCAAACTCACGGCACCATAAACTTCAATGAGACTGGACCACAACTGGACTTCTACAATGGCCTCTCCATGCACATCATACATCAGTTTGACATGAGCTGTTGCAAAAACCTCCAAGTTGTATTTTTGAAAGAGAAACAAGCTGCACAAAAATCTGACAACCTTCATGTAACCAACAAGCATAAGGAGAGTCTCACAGCAAAGAAAGACCCTTGAACTAACAAGAAGAACAACCGAGCTAATAACCCTCATCCTTGAGGCAGAAATTGTACCACTCAAGTAAAGTAAATGAGTAATGATAACACCATCAAGGAGGGAAAAGCTCAGAGGAGTGCTTAGGCAAGCTGCCCTCCCCCACTTTGTAAGACTTGTACAGGAACCAAGATGTGGACTCATTATCATGATTCAAGTACTCTCCAGTAATCCTATACTGTTTACTGCCCAAACTGGAAACAAACCCCTCACTTATTCTTTCTGCTTCTGCAGATATCAGGGCACAGCACTATTTGACACTGGAGCGGATCAATCCCTTGTCAACAAAAGATTTGCCAACCTCATGAAACTACCCACACTCTAAAGTAATGTCAAGAGAGTTATCATGGCAGATAACAGGAGCACATCAGTCATCAGAGAGACAAAACTCTTTCAGGCCCAAATAAGAGACGTACAGACTACCCTTAGTGGTCTAATCATACCAATCCCCAAGTACAATGTTGTAATTGGTCTGGATTGGATGAGAAAGGCTAAACCTCATATTGACTGGGATAGTGTTACCCTCACCATAAAATAAGGAGGGATGTACCATCACGTGTATCCAACCCACCTTGACATACTTATGAGAGACCATGTATTTGTGAAAACCATAGAAACAGAGAAAGAAAAGAACCCTAGAAAGATCAATTAAAACACCTGTACGTATGAGATTATCCACTTTAAAAATGTAAAGACCTCACTCAAACAAGAACCAATCTGATAACAGCTAATCCAAGAATTTCCTTCCATTTTCCAAGAAAAGTTACCAGTACTGCTGCCTGCCCGGGCATCTAGTATGAAATCAACCTCAAAGGGAGTGTGCTAAAAGCACAACTCATCTACCACCTAACACAACAAGAGGACAACACACTGAAGGCCTACCTAGATGAAGCCCTTGAAAAAGGGCTAATAAGTCCCTCCAAATCTCTTTTTGGTGCAGCTGTCTTTTTTGTAGCAAAGAAAAATGAATAAATTTGCCTGGTCACAGACTACAGGGCGCTTGAAAAGGTCAAAATTAAGAAAAAATATCCCCTGCCCCTGATTGATGACCTTTTTGAAGCCCTTGAGGGGTCCCAATTCTTCACAAAAATTTACTTAACAGCAGGATATCACCAAATACGCATTAATCCAGAGAATATACCCAAAACAGTGTTCAGAACTAAGTATGGCTATTTTGAATGTGTTGCTCTCAACTTTGGCATGAGAAACACTAAAGTACCCTTGTGATTTTTATGAATGAAGTATTCAAGGAACACATTAGGAAAAGAGCAATCATCTACCTGGACAACATAATCATTTACAGTCCTGACCTGCAACAACACTGGGAAGACGTCTGTGCAGTTCTCTGTACCCTGTAAGATAACTAACTCATAACCAAGCCCTCAAAATGTGGCTTCTTTTCAACAGAACTCCCACTTTTAGGACACATCATCAGCAAAGACAGAGTTAAGCCAGACCCAGAAAAGATAAAGCCATAACTAATATGCCAGTGCTGCAAAATAAGAGTGAGTTTTGTATGTTTCTAGGCATGGTAGTCTATGTTAGAAGATTTACCCCTGAATGGGGTGCCTTGACTGCTCCCTTATCTGCAATCACTGGCAAGACAACAAAATTTTTATGGACACAGTTAAGAGACCAGCATTTCTGACAGTTAAAATAATGCATGGTCACTGCCCCTATCATGAAATATCCAAATTGTCAAGTAGTGTATGAGTTAGAAACTGAAGCCTCCAATTACACAATAGAAGGAGTACTCTGAATTTAAACTGCAGAAAATGACTTCTTTACTGTAGCATATAAATCAAGAAAGCTGTCTGAAAGTGAGAAAAGATACCCAATACATGACAAAAAACTGATAGCTATCATCCACTGTCTAATGAAATGGCAATGCTATCTGGAAGGTGCACATATATTAAAAGTGCTAAACAACCACAAGTCATTGATATTCTTTAAGAATCAACAACACCTATCTAGACAACAAGCTGGATAAATGAGCCTCATACAGAGGTACCCCATGATAATTGAATACAAACCAGGCAAGGAGATGCTTACCACAGATTCCCTGTCAAGGCTATACTGTAAACACTTCCTATGCACTGATAGAGACCCAATTGACCCATGTTAATAATGGGAAATCTCCAAGAGGGGTCCTATCTGGTACACCAATGAGCATCCAAGAGAAAGTCCTCAGGAACAAACACCTGTTCAAAAATGTATATGACACTCTACACCGCATATTGCCAAATGGCAATACTGTACCCTACGTCCTGCGATAACTGTGGTAAAATTGACTCCCTGGTGATTGACTCCCTGGTGCTTGAAACTATAGTAAAGTGAGAATTCAGCCTTCCCCTGATTGACAACTGGAAATTGACACTTTTTAATTAACAGATCTTGATGTACTGAGAACTTTTTAGTATGAAAAGTTAAACTATACAGCTATGGTATACTAAAATGACTCCAGAGCTTAAAATTTAATAAAAAAGTGTATTTTATTAATATGAATAAGGAGAAAAAAGCAAATATTTCTAATTTTACTATGTAATTTGCACTCTTTATTATAAAAATATTTTTGATTACCATAAAAATTAAAACTTCCAATGAACCAAAAATAAACATAAACACAATGTCAGGACTCTGGAATAATATGGTAGACTTGAACATTATTCCCCTGGCTAATTGGTTAGACAGCCAATTGTCATAAAGCTGGAAAGCTTAAGGAAAGCATCAGCTGATACCGCTCCACGCCTTGGCTAATCAGTACATTAAGTATTACTCCAAAGATTGATCCTGATCCAAAAATTACCCACTCATTGAATTGAACCTGAAGAACCAGGCTTGATATTCTGGGTCACAATCACAGAACGTTAAACAGACAATAGGATGGAATGCTCATGAATATTAATGCAATATGGTTGACGTCAAACATTTGCACTGTAGGTACCTCAAATTCCATTACCAATATAGAAGGTTGTTAAGCTTAATGAATGCATGATGCAAAATCCCAATAGACAGGGTAACCAAACTTGCATATGTATAAACCACAAACCAGATGCCGCCAATACGCTGATGAGATAAGCTGAGGTCTGGTAATCTATTGAAGTCCCATGCCAGACCAGCATGGCTGCCTAACTATGGGGGCTGAAACTAGCAGTCTGGGGAACAGATAGTCTGACTAGTAAGAGTTGGAAGCGTCAGATTATAATCTGGCAAGAGGGCTTATCCACCCTATATAAGGTGCTCTCCTGATTAGAGATTGAGCAGAATATTTACCCTTGAAGATAGAGATTAAAGGATCTCTATCATTGTATCACTACTAGCCAACGCTTAGTAGTCAGGAGTATCCAAGTAGAACACACCACCGTTTACTTGCAGACCCAGTATGATACGCCATTTTGAAAACAAAATCTCAAAAAACGCCATCTCAAATTTAATTTGAGATGGCGTTTTTTGCGTTAGTGATTTTGAATCACAAAAAAATAAAATAAACAATAAAATAGTTAAAAATTACATATAATTTTATAATACAGCATCTCAAATTTACGCCATCTTGATTCTGTCACTTTGAGTCAGATTAATTAAATCTTATTTTGCTAACTTTATTTACATATGAAAACACTTAGTGTGGGGCGTGTTTACGCCATCTTGACTTTACATCATTTCAAATTACGCCATCTACCTTAAACTAAAATAAGCTTGTACCCAAACTGAAATAAAGCCTGTGATATAGTGCCAGAAGATGTTCCTATAGTATTAATCCAAGATACTTATAATAAGAATAACCTAAATAGACACCGCTATGATAGTCCTTCTAGTGATTGTCATTGCTGGGTAAAAAAACCAGTTTTGTTATATGTAATTTATAACTTTATTATACATGGATACATTGATAAGGGTTTCATCAATAAAATATTTTAATAGTGATTTTAATATGGAAGAGGGTGATTACGCCATTTCAATTTATGTCACTTTGAATTCCACCAAGTTTCACATCACCCAATTGATTTGATGCGCACAATGGATAGGGGAAAATAAGGGGAAATTACATATGACGCCAGGATACGCTATATCAATTCCTCTGCCACAATTCTTGCTTTCCACTTTTCAAAAGTATAGTTTCACATCAAAACCAACATTAATAAAAAATGTTAGAAAACATATGAGAATTTGCAAATATATATTTTTTGATCTCCTCTAAACAACTGAGTACTTTTTAATCCCAGTTGTATAAGCTATTTTTTGAGAAATTCAAGTTTTACTCTTTGGTCTGGTTGAGGTAGCTCCACCGTAAATTTGTTAATTTAATATAAAAAATGGTCAAAAACACTATGTTTTTGAGCTACAGCACTCCAATTACGTCACTTCAAAAATGCCATCTTGAGAGCAAGTTTTCAGTCAAAACTCAAAGTTTTGCCTACTTGCATTACTAATAAAAAATTATTTTTTCAAAATAAAAAACATTAAAATTTGATAGTATATATTATTTGAGCTCCTCTACAATTCTATGTAAAAAAATTGATACTTTTATATTAAAAACATTCTTGTTTTTATCTTTAAAAACAACCCCCATATTGCTCATATTTTGATACTAATTTACTTTTAGATGCCTCCCAAGTCCATCAACAAAGCTGCGTCCAAGGCGTCCAAAGGCAAGACCACTCCTCCCAAGGCCAAGAAGGCCAAAACTACCCCTAAAAAGCAGCCTGCTAAGGGTAAAGCTCCTCCCAAGACACCTATGCCCTCACCAGAGCCTGAGGAAACAAGCCTGACCCCTCCCCATTCTCCTTTTGTTTACTCCCCATCAGACCCTCAAGAGAAGTTGTCCAACTTCAATCGCCGTTCTGACCCCACTTCAGAGCCTGAGGATGAAGAAGAGCAGGAGCCTGAGCCTGGTGCTCCTGCAGATGAGCCAATTGAGCTCTGGGATCTTAACTCAATCCACAATGTATGCAACAGAAGTGGCACATTTGCTGTGCCCGCCACATACCCTGTCAGCTATCCAATTATGACAAAGAAAGGGGGTAATGGCTTTGTCCACAAGGGCTACAGCTTCAGCTGCAACAACGAGAAGAAGCCCATCCATCAGCATCACTTCAAATGTGATAACGTTGGCTGTCCAGCTAGACTTACCACCTATGGGTTCACTTGTTTTAAAGCCCTGACTATTGGGAATGGCTGTGCCAAGCCCTTTGATCCACTGTATCAACTGATCCGCTGGTTTCTTTGCCAGGTCATACTAATCACCAAAGACCAAACTGCAACTGAGGTTGTAAACAATGCGCTCATTAATCTAAATGATACCCAACTGACAACTGTTGGTGGCGCCTCAAAACTTCAGAGATATCTCACTGACCAGAGATATGCTCTGAGCACTGAAGGCGTCAGTGCTACATCAATTGACCAGTTGATTTTAACTGAAGAGCAAAAGCTTTCACAGCATGAAGAGAGATTCCTCCTTCATGATGATGAGCAACATGCCCCAGAGCAGATCATCTGCTTTGCTACCTCCCAGGATCTTTGCAACCTTTTAAAATGCAAGACCTGGCTTGCAGATGGCACTTTCTCCACCTGCCCAAAGCTCTTTAGCCAGATTTGAAATATCCATGGGCAGGTTGGTAACATAGTTCTTCCCCTTGTCTTCTTTTTTCCTTCCCAGCAAGAAGCAGGAAACATATGTCCGGGCAATCACAATTTTAAAGGCCAAACTTGATGAAATCCTCCCAACTATTGAAGAGGAGCCCAAGGAGACTAGAGGGTGTAAGAAAAAACCATCTCCCAAGAAGAAGACGCTCCCACCCCAACCAAGAAAAAGCCTGAAAGCCTTCTCTACCACAAATATCTGGTAGTGGATTTTGAACAGGCTCAGGCAAATGCCTTTATTTGTGTCTTTAAGAGCTCCCCTCAGGGATGCTACTTTCACTTTTGGCAGGCACTCTGCCACCGCCTTCAAAAGTGCTCTGCACTTCATGAGCTGGTCTACACTGAAGGCACAAAGGAAGAAAAGGACGTGTTCAACTGCTTTGCTGCCCTTGCCCTTGTGCAGAAGGAGGAGACAAATGCCTTCTACGACGCCCTCCTCCACCATCCCTACATTATTGCCAACTAGGCAGCCTTTGCTCCATTCATAGAGTATTTTGAAACTCAATGGGTTGGAGTGTTTCAAGGAGCACACTGCATCAGAAAGGATGGTGACTCAATCCAGTGGAACTGCTTTAAGCAGGTAAAGGATGGCCTAATCAAGACCACCTCTTCTCTTGAAGGGTGGCATAGCCAGTTTGCCACAAGGGTCCGGGTTCAGAAGCCCAAGTTCAACAAAATCATGGTCCATCTCAAGACTCAACAAGCCATCTCTGCCTGCCTCTTTAAAACAGGCATGAAGATCAAGGATGATCCCCCAAGCAAACCAAAGTGGTGAAAAAGTATACAGAGATTAGCAAAGTGGTCCTTGCCTACTATCCCAAGGATAGCAAGCTTGAGCATCTCCAAGCTATCTCAGTTGCTCTTTCAACCAATGTATGATCCTTCCTCAATAAAAGTCTTCTTTATCTTCTCTCTTATTTCCTTTGATTTTACCATTCTTCAACTTTTTTTTGGTATTTGGTACAATCATATGCGTATTTTAAAGCATAGTTTATAGTTAAAATAGATGAAAATAGTTGTTTTTGGGATTATTTTAACTTTTGAGCTTTACGCAACTACGTTGCTACAAATTGACCCCATTGTTTATTGCAGATTTGGAATCCTGAGGCTTTTTTAAGCCTAGAAATGTTTTTTGAATTTTTGTTTTTGGGAATTTTTTGGGTAGTTTTTGGAGTTCAAAAAATCTAAAATTTTAAAACTGTTTTTTCTTAGTCAAAATGCCGTAAATCAAAATGGCGTTTTTACTAGTAAATCAAGATAGCAAAAATTTGAGATGGTGTATTTCAAGATGGCGTTTTTTGAGATGCCGTTTTCAAAATGGTGTATCCTACCGCAGACCTGTGTGTTTTCTCCTACAGACTTGGGATACCGCCAGGCTGTAGCCTCCCCTAGACCTAATGGGTAGCAAAGATTGTCCTCATAGAATCTATATCAACATCCCTACTATAATGACCAATAAAGACTATTCCTCAATACCACAAAATTTTGACACACAACAATAGAATTTAATCAAAATATAAAGAAATATTAATATTTATTTGATATAGTTTATATAAGTAAAAATGTGGATATTTTATGTTTTACTGGTAAATTAACAAAAATTAAGATATTCCAATCACTTTCAACTATAACTATTAATCTCAAACTTACCATATATACATAAAATTTTTAGTGCCATCTAATTAAAACTAAAAATAGAAAAATTAAAGCTAAAAAATAATTGATCAAAACTAAAAAGTAAAAATTAAAGCTAAAAAGTTAAAAGTTAAAACCATAGAAGCAATCAAGCAAGCAAGTTTATTCTTCACCCTTCTTCCCCCTTTTAAATTTAGCCCCTTCCAGGAGGGCAGTGACAATAATTTCAAGCTGCTGCTTAATCTCAGAGGCCTTGTGTTTGTGCTTAGCCGCACCCTGGATAGCCTTGGTGAAGAGGGTGAATCAGGTGGTAGGCTTGGTGGGGGGGATGCAGTTGGCAAGATCTCTGAGCTTGGAGATAGTTTTTTCTTGCTCGTACTTCAGGAGGGAGAAGAACTTGTTAAACTTTAGATGAAGCCCAAAGTTGGCCTTAAGATGCTTGTGATAAGCCTCTAGAGCCAAAGTAGTCTTCATCTCCCTGTTGACAGCCGCCCAGTAAACATTCTAACTGGCCTTGGCGCAGGCCTTGCCTTGCCTCTGAGTGATGGCCTTCCAAATCCACTGGGGCTCAAAGTACTCAAGTAAAGACTTAAACTCCAGATGCTTTAATAGATAGGGATTCTTTGTGTGAACCTCAAACCCCTGCGCAATGTGCTCTGGCTTTAAAAAAGCCAAGTCACTGAATTTTGCAAGCACAAATGTGCAGGTGTCTGAAGTGTCCCTCTGGCTCAATCTACTAAGATTGGCATGGGCCTGCACATTGCAAGCAACTGCTTGGCGGAAGTGGAAGTGGCACCCCTACACCTTCCTGCTAAACATCTGATCAAATGTATTGAACTGAGCAGGCACAAAGTCCATTATGCACATGTGAGGTCCTAGAGCTCTGAGCCTTACCTTTTCCTCCGAGTTCAGGGTGGCCTGGTCCTTGTCAGCAGCAGGAGGGTCAGCGCGGGTGTGGGGGTCTTATTGGCATCATTGTTGTTGTCAGGGAGAAGGAGGGAAAGTGCTCTGCAAAGGATTGAGAACACGCGGGTGTAAATGGCCTTGGTGGCTCCAGGGAGAAGAAAGAAAGCAAGTGGAATCACCCAGATGTCAATCTGGGCATGAATCATCCAGAGCTGTTTGAACATCCAGGGGCAAGTGGCAAAGGTACCATCAACTAGCAAGGTTGAAGCTCTTTTCAACTTCAGCAGGTTCTGCTGAGTTGTGTAGCAGACTATACAGTCTTTGATGCCTGGCCCATTGTTGTGAAGAAGGAAGCACTCCCCACTTGGAAGTTGCTTGAGCTCAGTGGTGAGAGTAAGCTCTGATAAGACATCCAATGCCTTGGTGTTGCAACCGAGTTTCCAGAATTGCCTGCTAATGTATCTTACAATACACAGGGGGTGCTCAATGAGCTGCCCCTTGACATATCTAACGTTATGGGTTAATCTGATGGCAATATCAAATGGCAGGTACTTCATCCTAATTAAGAGCACTGCCAATTTGACTTGCTGATTCCCGCACAAGTTATTCCTTGGCTTTAAACCTTACATGGAACTTCCCACTATGCCACCCCCTTGTGGCCTTGTGGCTTTCCTCATATAGTATATTAATTACAATATTCTACAATAAACAATACCTTGTTCTTATTATTCTGTCCTTTCTATTGAACTGTTGTCTTCCCCAATTCCAAATACCAAATCCTCATTGGTTCAGTTGCAACAGTGGTAGAAGCAGTAGGTTATCAACCTACCTAAAACAAAATTCCCCCCAAGAAAGGACAGAGTACAGGCTGTATGGCTACTCCCCAACAAGAGACCTTCCTGCCAATCCCTGAGGGGGACATCCCTGACAGGTACATCATATATCAAGACCAGTTAGTTCTCACCAGTGTGTACAATTGGCTCTGCCTCAGGCAGTGTGACGCCAGTGTCACCCTGCCCCAGTCAGACCTTCCCAGCACATGCTTAACCTTCAACTAGAATTCTTTGCTGGTGGTGCCAAGGGGGTCAACATTGTCAGTTGGCTCCAGTCTAATGAAACCCGCCTTTGCATCTTCCAGGTTCCTGAGCCCATGTGGGTTGCCGCTGCATCTGGGCGCCTCACGGGGCCTGCCGCTGTGTGGTTCACCAACTGGGCCAGCCAGGAACTTGACGTTACCTGGGCAGCATTTTGAGACGCTGCCAAGTCCCATTACAGTGAAACCTTCTCTCCCATTGTTGTGGGAACTCCTCTTCTAGCAATCAAGCAAACTGGTTCTGTCCCTGAGTACCTTGCCGCCTGGCAACAAGCCCTTGCTGCTGCCCCAGGAGCCATGACTGACAGAAACACAATGCTACTCACTCTGATTGTCAATGGGTTAAAACCCCATATCTGCAAGTGGGTCCCTGTAGGTCTCTGTACCTCCATTAATGACTGCTATAAAGCCATTGTAGAGACTAGCAACCAGGCCTCAATGGGCTTCCACCGTATCAGCAACACTCCACCCCAACCACATACAACATCAGGCAATGGCCATAGTCAAGTAGGCCGCTGTCAACCACATCAGCAGGATGATGAGGCCAAACGCCCCCGCAAGGGGGGAGCTCCAGCTAGCACAGATTGAGGACCCAGGAAAATCCTGGGGGTTGTAATGACAAGAGGCCTTACACCCCACCTGACCCATCCTCTCAATCCCTGCTTGCAAAAAATCCCTGTGACTACAACGTTCACAAAGTTGAAACCCTGGACGTCTTTCAAGTCCACAGTGACAACCCCATATTACAAGCAAGCCACTCCTCAAATAAAGTAACACACTTGTCCTATCCCTTCTGTTTCTGTGGGAACACCCACAAATTACTGGTAGATACTGGGGCCAACCACACTATGGTGGACCAGGCGTTTTCTGACTCTCAACAATTAGACCAAGTGCCCAGCAGATTTAAAGCTGTACGGGTAGCTGACTCCCGCAGAGTGGCCATCACCCACAAGACGGTACCCTTTTCTGTGAGAATGGGGAACATCCAGGTTAAGCTCTCTGGACCAATAATGGCAGGGCTCAGCCACAACATGATTGCTGGTCTCAACTGGCTTTGACACAACTGCCCCTACATTGATTGGGATACCTCTGTCATCACCCTCAACAGAAATGGGGTGGGATTCCAGATTTACCCTGTGGAAATGAGCAAGTTACTCCATGATAATGTTTTTGTCAGAATAACAGAGACAGGTTTATATGATTTAAAGGGGGAAACTAGACTTCAGCCAATTCTCAGTCAAAGTTATCCGTGCTGAACCACCAGCAGTCCCTCCCTTGACATCTTCATCATCACCAGCGCTTGCGGCACTCCTTGAGGAGTACAAGGATGTATTCAGTGAGACACTTGAACAACTACCTCCTCCCTGGGAGATCCAGCACGCTGTACAACTTCAAGGGTCCTTATCCAAAGCACAACCATTATACTGTCTCGCACCAAAGGAAGATGAAACCCTCTGCCAGCACCTTGTGGACACGCTCAATAAGGGCTTCATTTGCCCCTTGCTCTCTCTATACAGGGCGGCGGTCTTCTTTGTAGCCAAGAAGGACGGGTCCCTCCGCCTGGTCACAGACTACTGCGCCCTAAATGAGGTGACAGTTAAGAACAAGTACCCCCTGCCACTGATTGACGACCTGTTTGATACACTTGCAGGTGCAAAGGTCTTTAGCAAGATTGATCTCACTGTGGGGTACAACCAGGTCCGCATTACACCAGGGGATGAGGCAAAAACTGCCTTCTGCACACGCTACAGGTTGTTTGAGTGTTGTGTCATGAACTTTGGAATGACCAACGCTCCCTCCACCTTTGCCATGTTGATGAACAAAGCATTTGAGGAACTGATTGGGAAATGTGTGGTTGTGTACCTTGACAACATTATTGTCTTCAGTCAAGATCAAACCACACACCTTTAACACCTCTGTGCTGTCGTCAACACCCTTTGAGAAACCAGCTAAAAGCTAAACCCTCCAAATGCAAGTTCCTCAAGTCAGAGCTACTATTCCTTGGGCATGGTTGCCTATGTGCGCAAGTTTATCCCCAATTGCAGAGAGCTAATTGCACCTCTCACTGAGCTCCTCAATACCAAGCAGCGCTTCCATTGGACCCCCGTCAGATATCAAGCCTTTGAGACATTGAAGCAAAGGCTCACAACTGCATCAGTCCTGCAGTTCCCCAATCAAAACAGACAGTACAAACTAGAGACCAATGCCTCTGACAGGGCCATAGGGGGCATGCTAAGGGTAGAAACTGACAATGGCATCTTTCTCCCCGTGGCCTATGAGTTCAGTAAACTTACTGACTCAGAACAACGCTACCCCATCCATGATAAAGAATTGGCAGCCATTGTACACTGTGTTGAGAAGTGGCACTGTTACCTGGAAGGTGCTACCTTTCCACCCTGCGTTCTGATGGACCACAAGTCACTTCAGTACTTCAACACGCAGTCTCACCTGACACGCCGCCAAGCAGGAGGGGTGGAGCGCCTATCCCCTTACCATTTACACATTGAGTACAAACCTGGGAAGGAACTTGTCACGGCTGACGCTCTTTCAAGACTCTACGTAGCATCCATCACTGGGGACAATGGTTTAGATCCAGATTGGCCCATGCTCTACCTCCACCCTGAGGCAACCCGCTACAAGGGCCTTAACTTGGTTACCATCTCCAAGTTGAAGGACAACAAAATTCAGTTCACCACCAATGCTGGTAACGTCTGCCGCCAGGCAGAGACAGGTGAGAAGACGCCTTACATTCCCACCACGCAACAAGGGGACACCATATTGCACTACCACCAAACCCTGGGTCACATCAGAGGGCGTAACCTCTTTGAGATCATGAAACATAAGGTTTGGTGGCCGCGCATGCGCCAAGACATCTTGGACCTCCTCAAAAAGTGCGTGTTGTGTGAAAAGAACACGTCCAAACCTGCACCACCCAAGTCTGTCCTGCCCATTGAGGCCATGGAACTCTTTGAGCAGTGGGCCCTCAATATTGTGGGGCCACACCCCAAAGACAGACTGGGAAAGTAGTACATTACCACTGCCATCAACTACTTCACTTGTTGGCCAGTGGCCTGGGCAACAACCAACCACATTGCCGCCACCATTACCTGCTTTATTGGCAAGGAGATTGTGGCCCGCTTTGGGCAACCAAAACATCTCATCACAGATGGCAGTCCCAAACTAGTTGGGCATGTCATGAAAGCATACTTTGCCAAGAACACACTCCAATATATAGTTACAACCTCCTACCATCCTCAAGCCAATGGACACATGGAACAGTTAAATGGCTCACTGGTTCAACTGATTGCCAAGCTCTCACAAGAGCACCCCAACACCGCGTGGACTGAACACCTGCCCACTGCTCTACTCATCCTTCAAGCAAGGATCAACAGGGGCACGGGGTTCAGCCCCAGCACCCTGGCCTTTGGGACACCTGACAGTCTAACAGGGGTGGAACAGGGAAAGCTATGGTCCAAGGTCCCCAACAAGCCTCCACTAACAACAACCCCATCCCTGGATCAATGGCATGCCAAGGCCCAGGAAATTGAACACAAGCGGATTGCAGGAGGGACAAAACACCTCAAAGCTAGGTACGCCATAGGCGGCCCCGTCTACACCCTCAATCCCAATTCCGCCAAGTTGGAACCCAATCATCTAGGGCCCTTCAAGATAGCTGCAGTCCATGACAATCACACCTACCAACTTGAGGATGCCCAAGGGAACACCAAGAAGCTTCACCATGATTGCTTGCACCCCTGCTGCGCCATCCTCACACAAAGGTTGTTTGTGCGGACCTTCCCAGACCTTCCCAGACCTTCCTCAGACTCCAGTCCTGGTGTCTGACGACAAGCAGGGGGCAAGGGGGGGTGTTGCAACCAATTTTCCAGACTTGCCTGCTAATGTATCTTACGATACACAGGGGGCGCTCAATGAGCTGCCCTTTGACGTATCTAACATTATGGGTTAATCTGATGGCAATATCAAATGGCAGGTACTTCATCCTAATTAGGAGCACTGCTAATTTGACTTGCTGGTTCCCACACAAGTTATTCCTTGGATTTGAACCTTACATGGAACTTCCCACTATGCCACCCCCTTGTGGCTTTCCCCATATAGTATATTAATCACAATATTCTACAATAAATGATACCTTGTTCTTATTATTCTGTCCTTTCTATTGGACTGTTGTCTTCCCCAATTCCAAATACTGAATTCTCATTGGTTCAGTTGCAACATTGGGGGGAGGGGGGTTGGCAGCAATCTGCTTATTGCTGATGAATTTGACTAACTGCTCCTGTGTTGGTACCAACTTAAGATTGTTGGGGTTTAAATACTACAGGGCCTTTATGGCCAGATCAGATGCCCAGAGGTGAGAGGAGGTAGAGATTACTTGAACAAGGTACCACTTCAGCATCTGAGTGATCAGATAATTGGGGGCTCACAAGTGTGCTCCCCCTTATTGGCAGTTACCTGCTCCCAGCCCTCAGTGTTCAGCCGGGCCCCACAAGTCTTATCTTCACAGACAAAGTGCTTGCTTTTACTTTGCTGCTTTTGGTTGTTACAAATGAATATTTAGCTGTCAGCAACGTAACCAGTGCCACCCTTTACAAAAATAATTGGGAAGTACCAGGGGAAGCACTTAGGAACTTTGAACTCTTTGCCCACATTACAAATGTTGTGGATGGCCAGTGGATCCCAAGCCATGTGACCAGAAGCTTTAAACTTCTTGGAGTACTCCTCAGGCTCATCTTGGGGGTCAGATGAGGGAGGGACAAAGAGCCATCAGGAGGGGGAGGAGAAGGGTTCTTTTAGGCCTGCTTGGATGCCTCCTTTTTCATATCAGAAGAATAGGTGGGCTCCTTGACAGCCTTTGCCTTCTTTGTACAGTGCTCCTGGGTGGTCTCAGAGTTGGCCTCTGACTTGTAAAATGAGTGATAAGTCAGAGATTAATCACTTTTAGCTGAGGACTTGGGGGAAGTTGAAGACAAAAGTGGAGGGGGGAGGAGTGGGGGAGATAGAGTTAGAGTCTTTGCCTTTGCAGGCTTCTTGGCATGCTTGGGGGTGAAGGGCGTTTCTTTTGAGCCCCTTGAGGCTTGGCGCTTGGTAGGCTTGTTAGATTTAGATGATCTTGGCTAAAGAAAAGTTTAGGTTTGTAAATAAAATAGTATAAAAAGATATGAAACACAAAGAAGTAAAGCAAAGCAAAATTTAGATGGAAAGTTTGCAAATAAAGTTTATTTACCAAGAAAAAAAACATAACAAAGTAAATAGAAGCAAAAAAGAAACTCAAAGTATAGATATAAAGGTTAAAACATGAGAAATAAGTGAATTTATGATGAAGCATCAAAGATTTTAGGTTCAGCATAACATCTTAGTGCTAAATCAATATAAAAGTACAATTAAAAATTAAAAAAATATATAAAAATTATATGGAGAGTAGCAAGAAGAGTAGTAGATTATAATTGAAAGAAATTATTACAGTAGTTTTAAAAGCTATGGCAACAAGCAAAAGTTCTTCAAAATTAAACAAAATGATTTCATATTTTAAAAAAATTCAACTCTCAGGTTAAAATTTACACTCTGTTAACAGGGTTTATTGGTGTTAATGGGCAAAATGGGTCAACACATCAACAAAGTACTCACACACAAAGCAAAACCATTCAAAATATAATCCAAAATACATTGATTCACAAACAAAATGATGTGAGTTGACTTTTGGTGTACATATGTTTACTATGTGAATTGGTGACAAAATACACCCAAGCGTGGTGTGTCAAAACTCAATCCAAAAAACAAAGCACAATAGCAGCTCACCATGTAAACAAAATCACTCACACAATATGTGCAATGTATTGCAATCATGAATGATACCAAGGTATCTAAAATAAATCACAAGATCTGAAGCATAAATTTTAAAATTATTGTGTTGGGTGTTTGAATTTGGCAGTAAAATATAGGAAAATGGGTGGATTTTTTTGAGTATTCTAAAATGGGTGTTGTAAAACCAAAAACAACTAACCAAGAAATAAATAATCTATAATTGGGATATTGGGTGGGAAAAAATTAATTGAATATCCATAAACAGATAAAAGCAAAAATTAAAAATAGGGAGTAACTTAATTGAGTTTTATTTAATATTTTATTAAATTCTCAATAAAAGGAACACATCAACAGACTACCAATACATGTGTTGTGCGCCGCAGTTGCGGTTGCCCCTGTGGGTCAAAGAATAGACTTAGTACAACACAAGTGCCTACTCAGGAGGAAGGCGGGAGAGGAGAGTTCCATAGTGACACTACACTGACACAGCTGATTCAAGGAGCACAAGCTGCTAGGGTGCAGAGCATAAACCCTTGGGTCCCAAAGCTGACCTGGAAGCCAACCAAGGTCACCACTACAAAGAAAGTTAGAAACAAGGAGGTAGAACTTACTTCATATGTGTTTGACGTTGTGTACCAGCAAGAGTTGGTCCTGTCAGCCATGCTGGAGAAGGTGAAGCTTGTACTTGATACTAGCTACAAGCCCTACATCACTGATGGCAATCAGGAGGATGACAAGGAGACCCAGTTCTACCAAACCAATGAGGGACAGCTGGTGTTAAAAAAGGTTGCAGCCTTCTATACCAAGGTACCTATGCCCTGTGTTGTGCCCAATGCCAGCAAGTCAATCCCCACCACTAAAAAGCCCGCCCAGAAGCACATCCCCAACATCAAAAGCATCATCCTGCTTAAGCTAATATGGGAATTGGGTGATTAAAAGGCGACCAGGGCCATTGTTGGAGTGGATCCCAAATACGCCAGCAAGACCTTTCAAAAATTCATTAATACTGGTTGTGTCCTTGCCGCATAGAAATCCTTGTGTGTGTCAACCATGCTCACCAAGGAGCACAAATGGGAAATCTGCCAGTGGATCACCTGGGACTGCCATCTTGAACTGGCAAATATACAGGCCATGGCCAAATCTGCTTTTGGGATCAAGGCCTCAATTTCCTTTTACTACCATCTGGTGAAGGGAATGTGATTTTCTTGGAAAAAGCTCAGGGTATCCCCCTACAACAGAAGCAGCCCAGCCAGCATTGTAGTCTGGAAAAACTACGCAGAGGCAAACACTTCCCTCAAAGCCAAGGGAACAGTGAAATTCTATAGTATTGACAAATCAGCATTTGCCTTGTCAATGCACAATGAGTATGGCTATGTCCCAAAAGGCTCCAATGACAGGGTGGCTTGGCGTGCTGCAGTCTGCGCCACAGCCTACTCAATGGTGGCTCTCCTTGGTCCAAAGGGGGTTGAGCTTTATCAAATGATATTGGGTTCTCACAACAGTCATACCTTCTTGTCATTCCTCTAATTGGTCCAGGAGCACCTGAGGCGCACAAGCCTGGGCTTCACCAATATGATTGTGTTGGACAATGTTGGTCTCCACAAGGTGGCTGACATTCTTGAGGAATTCCCAATGATTGACACAAGCATGTCAGTGGCCCCCCAGCAATTGGCTACAGCAAATATGTGCCTTCTCTTCCTCCCTGCCTATTTGCCCTTCCTAAATCCCATTGAGGAAGTCTTTGGGTGGCTCAAGCAAGTTGTCAAGCAAGGAACCCCAACAGGGACCAAGGACCTGTTTGATTTGTTGCAGGCCAGGATCCATACCCTCACAGCTGAGACCGTGGCCAAATTCTATGGCCACACTGATTTTTTCATCCCCGCATGCCTAGCCAAACAGACAATTAATTAAAGGCTTAGTGTGTCCAACTTTTTCATATTCTCTAATTTACTATTCAAGATTTATTAATTATCATTTTATATTTAGATGTTTACACACCCACAATCACATTCAGAAGATCCATCAATAGATGTAAGTAATTTATTTATTTTATTATATATTATTTTATTATGCCATCTGAGGTAATCCCAAATGCTCAATACTGGATTACGCAAAAATATTTAAATCACTTTGTTCAAATAAATATAAAAATAGTTTAAAAAATTAAACGTAAAATGTACAGTTAGAATTTATTTTATTAACATATAATTTTATAAAATTTATGAAAGCCATTTCCGCAATATATTTTACAAATCTTGTTTGCCAAAATATTATTTGAAAAATTATTTATAATATAAAATATAGTAGAGTATAAATATATTTATTGATATAGAGATAAAATTAAGTGCACCTATAATGAGTTTAGCAGTATGTACCAACCCTGCAATGGAGGTGGTGCACAACCTCCACCGCCACACTGTGGACAGTGGATACACCTGTATTAAAGTATTTGCGCCTGATGATAAAAGAAAGGATGTTGAGGTGGGAATGGAGGAGCAGCTTTTCTGGCGGGGCTGCAAACCTGAAGATGCCTGCCATGACGAGGGCGTCCTGGATCACATGATCAACCAATTTGTATCCAGGGGGACCTTCTTCCTGTTGAGTGTGAGCCGGGCCTTGTTGATCCCCAGAAGGACCCTGTCCAGGTCCTCAACAGACGCGCCCATCCTGAAGAAGAATAAGAACCCCAGGTAAACAACCAGATGAAGCCTTTGTCCATAAAAGGCTTCTGTAAACTCACACAATTTGTTGTATACAGCGCTAATCTTTTTCTTGTGCTTGGTTTTGGCAAAAGTCAGCTCCATAGCTTCAGGGACCCCCGTCTTGTTGGCACTCCAGGCCAGCCTAAAGTCCACCAGGAGGATCTTGGTCTTCTTTACGGCTGTTGTATCTGCAACAGCCAATTTTGACACCACACGCCCAAAGTTCTCCAACAGGTAAGAGATGGTATGCTCCACCGGGAAGCAGAAGCAAGCAGCCACATGGGCCTGGCCCATCTCCGGTATATTCTTGAATGGGAGCATTGCCAGGACGTCCTAAACAAGCTCAATGGAGTTTACACAGTAAGTATCCACTGAGGTTAACCGGGTCCAGGTGGGCATCCTTGTAGGCAGTAACTGCCCACTCAGATGCCCCCTCACTATGTGAAAGCCCAGCCAATGCCTCCCTGGACATTGGGAATGTACCATGGATCCTGTCTTCAAGCTCCCGTAAGACAGGGGGGGACAGATAGAGTTGTTTTGCCACATGATTAGCATAGTTGGCATAGAAGGTGGGGGGGACAAAAGGGACCAGGACCCAGCGGAGTTCACCATCAACATCTTCTAAAAAAAAGTAAGTATTTAAGAATTTTTATTAATTATAATTTTTTAGGTTACCTTCTTGGGTTTCTTCTTTGCTGGCGGCTTCAGCCGGCTTTGCCATTCTCAGCACAAGCAGTTGTGCGGGCAATTTGGTGTCCTCTGCCCTGGCACACTTGGCAGGTTTGAGGTGGGCATACATCTCCAGGTCATCAACCCAGATGGACGGCGCAGAAAGATTGTATGCCTTGAACTGGAGCCCCTTGACCACAGTTTTTTGAATATTTAGTAAGCGCTCAACTGTTATTTCTGGAGTGTCAGGCATTTTTGACATTGGTACCTTTGCGGACACATTATCAATTTTGTCCCCAATGAGGATGGCAGACTTCACCTTTGCTTTGACCTTGCAGTCAATGTCCTTTATTTTGGCAATTGCCAAGTCAAGGTCCTTCAGAAGCTTTTCCAATTCTCTCATTGATTTTTTACTAACCTTTTCATATGCTTTTATAGCTTTTGCCTCATAAAATTCTGTATTATTTTGATACTTTTGCCTCTTTGTTTATTCCTTTTTGTTTTCCCATCTACTACATTATCCCATCTTTTTACCCATTTGTATATGTTTTATGCTCATCTCAATATGTGACATTTGCTTTGTGTTGGCATTGTTTCCTTGATTACCATATTATTTTTGGCGCTTGACATAGCCCCTTGTGAAAATATTAACAACAATTTGGTGATCAGCTAAATTTGAATTAGAAAATTATAGTGTTAACTGTTTTTAGATAAAGTTGTTACTGATCCAAATTCAAAACCTTAATGATAAACTTTAAGCCAATCAGGAGCCAAGTGATAAAGTGATTGTTGTGACATAAAAGGTCATTCAATAATTCTTTGATGCATGTGCACTAATTAATATGATTGGCTGGATGTTTTGCCATTGTACGCCATTGCTGCTGTGGCAAGTTGTTGATGGACTAGTGCCCAATCAGCTGCTGGGTTAGCACTAGTCTATCAACAACTTGCCACAGCAGCAATGGCGTATAATGGCAAAACATCCAGCCAATCATATTAATTAGAGAACATTCATCAAAGAATATTTGAATGACAATTTATGTCACAACAATCACTTTATCACTTGGCTCCTGATTGGCTTAAAGTTTATCATTAAGGTTTTGAATTTGGATCAGTAACAACTTTATCTAAAAACAGTTAACACTATAATTTTCTAATTCAAATTTAGCTGATCACCAAATTGTTGTTAATATTTTCACAAGGGGCTATGTTTGGGTGCTAAAAATAACTGTGTTCTGGATCTAGATACACGACATAGTAAATATATGATTTTATAGAAATAAGCTGAACATAAAGAATAAAACCAACTATAAACAAAGAGAACACAAACAATTGAAATTCAAAATAAAGATAATATAAATTGAATTTTTTGGGACCAGGGGTTTATTGAGGTGGGGAAGAGTGATGCCTAGTAGGCAGAATGGCGCAGGAAGGAAGACGTAGAGGCAGTGCTGGCCTGGGGGGTCTGGGATAGGATGGGTTGGGTTTGCGGGCGGGGGGTGTTGGTGGCGGGGTGGAGGCAGGAGGATTGCACATGATGGCCGCCATATACCGCTCATTGTACTCCTCATCAGTCATTGGCTGGATGGGCTGGTAGGTGGCTGTGGCACAGGGTGGGAGGCGCTTATCCTTGCGTGATTAGTTGCCCATGTTCACATGGAAAACCATTTGCGCAAACAAGTCAGCCACCATTTGGTGACCAAAGAGAAAATTGTGGTCAAAGACCCCAAGATAAAGGTTGTTGAAAGCCTGAGGGCGGCGCTCCCGTAATGTGGATCCCATGTTAAAGAAGACAACATCAGCCAGATGGACGTCTGCATGGCCAGCAAGGTAGACTGAGGCCTGGTGCCCGCTTTGCTGGATGGCCTCAAGAGCGGTGGAGCTACCCTCCATCTGGTGGCTCAAGAAAACCTGGTATTTGGAATTCAAGCCAACCCAAGAGTTGAGCAATCCACCAAGGATGTGGCCGTATGAGTACCCATTGATGAAATCAGGGTTTGTCTGATAGTAGACAAAACTCTTGGCTTAAACAGCCAGAAATGAACCAATGAATGTCTCCTTCTTGACCTTCTTCTTTCCATTCTTGGTGGCGGCTTTTCCTTGCTCACCAAAATTTTCAAATGCAATTGATAACTTGTAGTACAAGACAAACATGATGCCATCTGTTAGACTTGTCAAGCATCTGACCAGGGTTGATTTGATTGTGGTGTCATATGGGGAATCCTCAGCGCCATCCCATTGGTTGCCGGCAAAATTTGTAAGAACCCTAATTGAAGCCACCTTTTCATGCATCCAGAGCTGCACCATGCGCTCAGATACCCAAATGCCATGGTGCGCAAGTTGCTTCTGGACCTGGGTCAAGGGAAGCTTGGGGTCCCGCTGGAGGAGGTCAAGAATTATTGGGTATGCCTCATTGATCTGGGACTCTGTGGCCTTCTTTGGCTTCTTGGCCGTCCCAATCAGATTTCCCTTATTCATCAGGTTGTTGAATTCCCACATGACAGTAGCCCAGGTGAATTGTAATTGGCTGGCTATCTGATCCCAGGACAGACCCTGTAGGTTGAGTGCCACAATTTCCTGAAGAATTTGGGCAGTGATTTTTCTGTGTTTGGGGCGCTGGGCGGCAGGAGCTGAAGCCTGATTGGCTGAGGGGGGGGGGCAGGTTGGGCGGTGGCGGGAAGTTGTTCTGGATTGAGGTGCCATCCTGATTGGTTGGTTGACGGGCAGCTTGTGCAGGGGTGGGTGTGGGAGCAAGGGCAGAGCTAGCCGCTAAGTGACTCTTGAACAAATCAAAGCCATATGGGTTGGGGGACAGTAAAAGGTCAGCTTCCTTATTACCCGCCTCAAAGGCTTGGGTGTAAATGGGTGCCTCCACATTCTGAGCCTCACCTCCATTGAAGCTGGCTTGGCTGCTGGCGCGGTTGAAGATATTGCTTGTAAAAACCATTGTAAAAAAACTTAGGATAAAATCACTAAAAGTAGAATTTTTAAAATTTAATGAATTATTTTTATTGTAATCTTGAGTCCATATTTGGAAGGTTCTCAAAACAATTTCATACAAATTTGGGGCCATAAAAAATGAATAAAATGCCTCTGGTTCTAAATTGGATAGCTCCTGATTGGCTATTAAACTGTTATTTTTCTATTTTAGGCTGCTCATACTACACATCTTGTGTGAGTTCATTTTGTTTCATGCTTGTGTAATCTTGCTTCTAGATTGCTCAAGTTTTGTTTCACTTTAGTCCTCCTGTTGGTGCCTCATATGAATCCTGCTTGGATTATAATATACTCCGGAATAGCATCCATCCATTTCACTTGTTGTGTTAGTTCATTTTGTTTGTGGTTTGAACTACACTACTTGATGTTTGCTTTAATTTTGTATGATGGGTTAATGAAATTTTGTTTTTGGTTTGACAGTTCATTTATTAACCAAAGATATTTAAATTAATTGAATCCTGAATCTTGCAAAAAACTTGGATTTTGTTTAAATCTGAAATCATTTTGTTTAAATCTGAAGAATTTTTGCTTGTCGCCATAGATTTTAAAACTACTGTATGTGGTTTTATTTTATTGTGAGTTAAAAAATCAAAACATAGTAAAGTGTCAAGTTTGGCACTATTGATCAGTTGAAAAAAGCTGAATTCTCACTGCTGAGCATGCCAGAGTCAAGCAGAAAAATCAAATTTACTATGTTTTATATATATAATACTTGCTTAAATTTAAAACAGGTTCAAAAGCTAACCCAAACGCAGGGCAGTTTCATATGCTCAAAAATAAAAAATACAACATAAGTTAAAAAAGTAAATGAGTGAAAAGGTGTTTATTAATGATAATAATATGCTGGGAGGAGCCAGGAGTGAATTATTTACCATAGTGTTGGTTTAAGCGTTAAGAAGCTCTCTGTACTAATCCCAAAGTTAAAGTGTTGAGTGGATGGGTGTCAAGTGGCGCTCATAGTGTGTCACTTATTAATTTAGCCTTAATTCTGAGCCTTTGATTAGTTAAATCCAAAACCAATTGGGTAGCAAGTGAATAGAGTCAAATAAATAAGATGGTTAGTTTCAGTTTTTTATAAATTACATATGAAATCTATTAATAAATTGGGCTTAATTTATGTGGCACCACTTAATCCACAAACCCATAAAAGATATAATGTAAACAAGTGGGCTATTTGATTAATGTCTATACCACTAAATCCAATATAGTGGTGCTTGGGAGCTTAATCAACGACTATGGTCACTAATAATAAAAATATAATAGTAAATACTAAATTTATATAAGGGCATATGTGTTTTATTAATAACATTAGGATTTGACTTAAAAAGTGTCAAACTGACCACTTTTTGTTTTAGAGTGTTGAATTCAGGTTTTTTTATTTCTATTAGTAAATTTACTTAAAAATTATCCCTTAAATCCGTCTTTTAGCTAACCAAATTATTAAATGGAGTCAAACTCAAGTAAATTTAATCTCGGTTTTTGGTTTCAAACCCCTATATTACTAGTAAAAATTAGCTTAAAATCAGTTAAGTCAAAAATACTAATAGATTCACATATGCGGCACTCAACTCCCTGGTACTTGACAAAGTTTTGAGTACCAAGGAGTCAAACTTACCACAGTTGCCAATGATTCATACCAAGATTGACATCCAGGTGATTCCACTCACTTTCTTCCTTATCCCTGGGGCCACCAAGACCATTTACACCCACATACTGTAAATTCAGAACCTGAACGTAAAAATGCGGGATTATCAAATACTTGGTCCAAATTTCAAATCACTTTTGCAGGCAACTCAGCTGAGTGAAAAATAAAATATTTAATAAAATCAACCATTTATTTTATTTTTTTGGTTTATTTAAATTGGCAAATTTCAAATCTCTTGAGCAGATAACTCAACTAACAAAAGACAAAACTCAGCAAACAAATGCGGGATACATGAATCAGAAATGCAGGATTCTAATGTACAATTTGAGATTTCCTGTATTTCAATTGAATCATGGACATCATGTAAAAATATACAAATCTGAAATTGCGGGATTGTCAAATCCAAGAACCAAATTTCAAATAATTATTGCGAGAAGTTTGAAATAAATATAATTTATTGGTGTCTCAAAAAGGATGCTAAAGGATATAGAGTGGATTTGTGCTAATTCTTTTAGGAATCATAGGCATTCTCAAAAATCACCCTATTCCATTTTAGGACGGCTAAAATTTAGATGCTTGATTACAGTAGATTTCAGAAGATGCTAATAATAAAGTAGAATTATATATTACAATCTATCTTATCATGTTGTCTTTCCTTTGGTGTATTGATAATGTGCTTGCAATTAATTGGACAGCTTCACCTCCAGTTGCCTTGGCAATAGGAAATCAAGCTGCCTCCCTGAGACCAACTGGTCTTGGGGAGGCAACTTATTTTCCTATTGCCAAGGCAACTGGAGGTGAGACTATCCAATTAAATGCAAGCACATTATCAATACACCAAAGGAAAGACAACATGATAAGATAGATTGTAATATATAATTCTATTTTTTTATTAGCATTTTTTAAAAATATACTGTAATAAAGTATCTTTAATAGCAATACATGAATACATAGTTAGTAAACTAATGGTTTATCTTTCCCCCTCTCCTTCTTCCTTGAAACTTTTAAAAAAATTCTGCGTCATCAGGAGAGTAGCTCATAAATCATTATATGGTTTTATGGTTGCTATATTAGTGATTTAAAGTTCAGAATATTGCATCATTTCCAGTTTAGATAATTTTTCATTTCACTTAATTTCATGTCTAAACATGGGTATTTAGATCGGATTTTTCATTTGATTTTATCCAGAGTGGAGCTTCTTGATTTGGGTTGATTTTTCCTAGTTACTTACTGTACATTAAATTTGGATTCCATTTCCTGCAATTAACATTTGATTTTACTAGTGGCATTCAAAAGCAATTTGAAATTTGGTTCTTGGATTTGACAATCCCACAATTCCAAAAAACATAGTAAACTTAATGAAAATGGTTGATGGATTTGAACGCTTCAAATATGATTCCAGTTAATTCATTTTGTTCATAGGAAATATGCAGCTCAACTTGAACTTTGAAAAGTGTCTATGAATTCTTGCATTTTCAAATATTCAAATAAATAATCACAAAAATCAATTTAATTAAAAAAAGGCCATCCCGCAAAAGTGATTCAAAATTTGGACCAAGGATTTGACAATCCCGCATTTTTACGTTCAGGTTCTGAATTTACAGTATTCTTAATTATTTTCAGAGCACTTTCCCTCCTTCCCCCCAACAACAGTGATACCAAATTGACCCCCCACACCCGCGCCAACCGTCCTGCAGCTGACAAGGACCAGGCCACCCTGAAATTGGAGGAAAAGGTAAGGCTCAGAGCTCTAGGACCCTACATGTGCATAATGGACTTTGAGCCTGCTTGATTCAATGCATTTGAGCAGCTGCTTAGCAGGAAGGTGTAGGGGTGCCACTTCCACTTCCACCAAGCAGTTGCTTGCAATGTGCAGGCCCATGCCAATCTTAGTAGATTGAGCCAGAGGGACACTTCAGACACCTGCAAATTTGTGCTTGCACAATTCAGTGACTTGGCTTTTTTAAAGCCAGAGCACATTGCGCAGGGGTTTGAGGTTCACACAAAGAATCCCTACATAGCAAAGCATCTAGAGTTCAAGCCTTTCCTTGAGTACTTCAAGCTCCAGTGGATTTGGAAGGCCATCACTCAGAGGCAAGGTAAGGCCCGCGCCAAGGCCAGTTGGAATGTTTACTGGGCGGCTGTCAACAGGGAGCTGAAGACCACTTTGACACTAGAGGCTTATCACAAGCATTTTAAGGCCAACTTTGGGCTTCATCTAAAGTTTAAAAATTTCTTCTCTCTCCTGAAGCACAAGCAAGAAAAAACCATCTCCAAGCTCAGAGATCTTGCCAACTGCATCCCCCCACCAAGCCTACCACCTGATTCACCCTCTTCACCAAGGCTATCCAGGGTGCAGCTAAGCACAAACACAAGGCCTCTGAGATTAAGCAGCAGCTTGAGATTATTGCCACTGCCCTCCTGGAAGGGGCTAAAAGAAAAAGGGGAAGAAGGGTGAAGAGTAAGCTTGCTTGGTTGCTTCTATGGTTTTAACTTTTAACTCTTTAGCTTTAATTTTTACTTTTTAGTTTTGATCAATTATTTTTTAGCTTTAATTTTTCTATTTTTAGTTTTAATTAGATGGTACTGATTATTTTATGTATATAAGGTAAGTTTGAGGTTAATAGTTATAGTTGAAAGTGATTGATATCTTAATTTTGTTAATTTACCAGTAAAACATAAAATATTCACATTTTTACTTATATGAAATATATCAAATAAATATTAATATTTCTTCATATTTTGCATAAAATTTATTGTTGTGTTTATGCTTTTTTTTTGTTCATTGGAATTTTAATTTTTATGTTAATCAAAAATATTTATATAAATAAGAGTGTAAATTACATAGTAAAATTGGAAATATTTGCTTATTTCTCCTTGTTCATATTAATAAAATACACTTTTTATTAAAATTTGAGCTTTCTGGGGTCATTTTAATATACCATAGCTACATAGTTCAACTTTTTATATTAAAAGCTTTCAGTACATCAAGAGCTGTTAATTAAAGAATTCTCAATTTCCAGTTGGTAATCAGGGAATAAGCTGAATAATCACTTTGCTATAGTTTCATGCACCAGGGAGTCAATCACCAGGGAGTTGATTTTACCACAGTTGCTGTCTAAGCTAAACACAAAGCCACCACATGTACACCCATTCCAATTTGCTGGTCTGTAGCACTTGTAGCTTTTAAAATATACTTGAGTATAGTGCTTTGAATATATTAAAGTTATAATAGAAAACAATAGAATCAATAATTATTAAAGTAGCAAAATTTAACTTGGGGCACAATAAAAATCAATTATCACTTTATTTAAATGTAAATTATATATTATAACATTAAAAAATATGTAAAAGTTAAACAAACATAAATTAAAAAATAAAAATTATTGGGGGCAATTTTTATTGGGGGAATTGGATTGGACGGGGCAAACTAGGTGGCAGATTGGGTTGAGGGGGGAGGACTTGACTAGCTGGGGAGGTGGGCTCCAAAAAAACAGAATTGGTTGGCTGTGACTAGGGTGGCTGGATGGCCCAGAGGTGCTTGGTTGCCTTGTTTGGCTTAGAGGAATTCCAGATGCATTGCGTCATATTCTGACTCAGGGAGGACAGTGATTGGCTTGTATGCCAGGGAATCACAAGGGGGAAGCTGGGGGTCCTTTGATGATTGGCTGCTGCTGAGAGCATATAAGGCCATCATGGTAAACATCTCAGTGACCTTCTGGTGGGGAAAAAAACCAGTGTGGTTTTTGGCTGCACCAATTACCTGGCTGAAGGTCATGGGGTTGCGCTCATGGATGGTGTCCCCAATGTTGAAGAATAACACATCACCAAGGTGGTGATCAGCATGTCTGTCAGGGAAAATTGAGACGTTGTGGACGTCTTCTTCGATCTTCTCAGACGCTACTTCAGTGCACTCCATTTGATGGCTCAGGAAGATTTTGAAGCTGGAATTGGCCAAGCTCCAGGTAGCAAGCAGGTCAGATAACAATTTTACGTACCAGTACCCATTGGTGTAGCTGGTTGTGGTTCTGTAGAAAACAGTCCCTTTTGGGGAAACTGCTAGAAACAAACCAATCACAACTCCCTCTGGTTCCTTCTTTTTATCCTTGGGGGCATTCTTTTTTCCAAGGAACCATAATCATGGAATTACAACAACAATTTATAATAGGATATAAATATGACATTGTGAGAAAGGAAGGACAGGCAGCAGGTGATTTTGGTACCAATAATAGGGTCATGGGGCAAATCAGAGCCATCATCTAACTTTTCAGCTGGTAAATTGGTCAGAATCATAACACTGACCACAAGCCTATGCATCTAGAGCTGCGCTGTGTGGCAGGAAATAAAAATTTCCTTGATCCCAAGTAGGCAGCAGACCTCAGTTAATTGGAGGTATGGGTCCCACTGGAGGAATTCAAGCATTAGGGGATGTGCCTCCTTGATCTGTGAGTCAATCTGCTTCTTTGGCTTCTTGGCCAGCTTGGTACCACCTCTCTTCAGGAGAGCTTGGAACTCCTGCTTGATCACTGCCTCAGTGAATTGAAGCCAAGTGGCAATTTTGGAAAAATTTACCCCACTCTGCTTGAGGCTCACAATCTCTTCAATGATCTCATTGGTGATGACTTGCCATTTTTGGTGGACTTGAGGAATAAGGGGAACCAGATTAGGAAAGGCTTGCTCTGATTGGCCCAAACTCTCAGATAATGGTTGGATTGGATTAGAGGGGGCCACAGTTGCCCAGTCTCCAGAATATGGCACAGGCGCTGGTTGGACCTGGTTTTGGGAAGCACTATACTGGCTATCAGAAAAGCCACCCATGGATGGGTCTGGTGACACATACAACTCACCCTCCTCATGATTTGCATTAAATTGGGTGTACACAGGAAAAACAGTGGTTGTGCTCCTTAGCTCAGAAGCCTGAGCTTGGAGTAGCTCCTGATACTACTCCTCAACAAGATCAAAGTTATATTCACTGTTGAAACTCATACTAACACAGAGCAATAAAAATTCTATTAAAACAGAAAAGCAAAGTAGTTCTAGAAACCTAACTTTATTTAAATGAGTGCTCCTATTTGAGACATTCTCTCAGACATAAATGTCCAATTTAGATGTACATACATTAAAAATAATGCTGAAGTTCCCTGAATTGCTTTTGGTGGATTCACTCCTAAAATCCACTATTTTCAATTTGAGTCCCAAAAATAGTTAATATTTTCAAAAAAATGAGTTGTTTTGTATTTGAGTTCATCACTTTTGTGACTGAACCTCATGCATTCTTGGTTTGTATCATATTTTCCACACACTCATTATCAAACTTGATGTAGAATGCTTCAGGAAGTGACTGGATTGTGTACATTTTGAATTTGAGTTCCATGTGTTTAGTATCTCATTTTTGGAATTCAGTATTTGACTTCATTTTTGTTGTGTGATTGACTATTTTTGTTTTCAGCCATAGATAAATGAAATTTTTATTGATTAAACTGAACTTCAACTGGTTCCAGTTGAATTTTTTTTTGTGATTAAGTTCATACGTCTAAACTGAATAATATATGTTTATCTCAACAGGTTTGGAATCTACTGTACCAACTTTATTAAATCAGTTAGAGAAGCAAAAACTTATTACTTATTGATTAAAAAAGGGTGATGATATGAGCAGGAAGTACATTTCCATTATATGTACCTGCATAATGGACAGTGTCAGAGGTAGAAGAGTGGGATTGCACAGTGTGATGGGAATCAGAGTTGGCAAGTCAATGGTTGTATCTTGAAGGGGAATTGAGAAAGCTGAGATGGTTGACTGGGAATAAGCATCAAGAGTTGATTGACTGGGAATAAGCATCAAGAGTTGATTGCTTCAATTGATTGAATTCTTCTGTCATATATTCAGGCTTGACATACCAAATGAATGAGCGTGGGATGAGGTGAGGGTCCTTTCTGGATTTATTACTATCACTTTAATAGAAGATGATGGCATCAGATAAGTCTTGGAGAAATATGGAAGGGAAGGTCAAAACCACTTCTCAATCTGGGTACAAAGTTCATGATATATGACATACTTTAAGTGCCTGAGTGAAGAACAAGTGTTGTATAGACACATATCTACAAGATGTATGTTGGTGTGGTTTATGGGTTAGATCCAGCAGTTATGACCTGCGGCTGCAATTTCATTGATAGCCCATTCATACTGCTCTATCTCAGCACTTAACAAAACTGTGTATAAATCTTTCCAAGCACCTCACTCCATCAGAATGGCCTTGAGCTCCTTTTGGTATGTTTACCAATCTGAAGCCTTTGATGAAGCATATTAATTGTTGAAACTCACTGGAAAAACTGCCAGAAAAACTCTTAAAAATCTGTACAAAATTGGACCAAGCTTATATATGTCAGATTAGATGCACTTAATCCTAAAGTCTTGAGTATTTGCTAAAAAATTTCATACAATAAGAAGATGACAGCATTGTGTGTTCTCTTTTCTCTTTCCTTTGAAATTTGATGACAGTGAAATTGTAGGGATTTATGTCCACCAAGCTAGGATCATTGGGAACTTGATTGGCCAAGATTTTTGCGGCAGCCAAAGCTCTTTGCATCCATGAATTAACACTTCCTTTGTTGTTAAAACCCCTGTAAAGCCCTAATTGGAGGCACACCTGGATTAGGGGCATTTGGGGGTCACATTTAATAATGATCAACATGAAAGGGTAGAATTTTTCACTGTCAGTTGATTATTGCCTCAGTTGATGTCTTTTTGAGAGAGGGACTACAGTTTACATGGGCTTGTAGGGTTGCAGCCACATTGGACTTTTCAAAACCCATTGTGGTTGTCATTTCCCCAAGGGAAATAACCATCCCTTGTTTTTCATCCAATTCCAGAATAATTTCAGGAGTGATCAGTTTTCTTCTGCATCTTGAAGGCTGATTGGCTGGAGGTGGGATATGTCTGTCTTGAGAACCAGACAGTACCATCTTATTGGCTGTTTCTGGATTCTGGCTTCTCTGGGCAACCCCTTGGCTCAATTGGCCTATTCCAGATGATAGTGTTGATACATGATTTGGGTTAGCAGCTGCCTGTCATGATGGGTAAACAGGGCCATGCTAGAAAACACAGGAGAAAGAACACACTCCTGAGTAGTGCTTGGGGAGGGGCCTGCAGGTTGGAAGTGACCATAGAGGGAGGCTTCACTATAGGAAGACCCAGTGTAGCCCTGCATGATTTTGTCAAGACCAGGAAACAGCTTGTTTACTTTGTTGTTATTGAAAGAAGACATAATAAAGTTTATATTAAAAAATTAAACCCAAAAAGAGAAGTCTATATTTTAGTCAATTTTATTGTTAATTATTTTAATTTGGTGAATATTATGATATAAATTTTAGCCATCCTAAAATGGAATAGGGTAATTTTTGAGAATGCCTATGATTCCTAAAAAAAGTAGCACAAATCCACTCTAGATCCTTTGATATCCTTTTTGAGATGCCCATAAATTATATTTATTTCAAATTCACCTCATTTTTTATTTGAAACTTGGTTCTTGGATTTGACAATCCTGCAATTTCAGATTCATTAATTTTTTACATGTTGTCTATGATTTTTTAGACATACAGGAAATCTCAAATTGTACATTAGAATCCTGCATTTCTGATTCATGTATCCTGCATTTGCTTTTTGTGTTTTGTCTTTAGATGTTGATTTATCTGCTCAAGGGATTTGAAATTTGCTGATTTAATAAATCTAAAAAAGTCATATTAAATAGTTGATTTTATTAAATATTTTAATTTCCACTCATCTGAGTTGCCTGCAAAAGTGATTTGAAATTTGGAACAAGGACTTAAAAATATCTCATTTTTATGTTTAGGTTCTGAATTTACAGTACTCTCATACCCAAATTTTGAGTGTCCTTTCATTGTACATACAGATGCCAGTCTAACAGCAATTGGTGCTGTTCTTTCTTAGGTAGATGACACAAAATAGGATAACCTAGTGGGATACTGCTCTCATACACTTAATAGCCATGAACACAATTATACAGTTTCAGAAAGGGAATGTCTGGCAGTCATCTATGCTTGTTAACAACTCAGGGTATATATTCAAAGAGTACACTTTACAGTGGTGACTGACCACGCCTCACTTAAGTGATTGAGACACTCATGGACCCTGAAGGACAACTGGCATGATGGGCTATCAAGTTGGAAGCTTACAACTTTGAGATAATCCATTGGGCTGGCATCATGCATCAGAACACAGATTGCCTATCTTGCCTTCCCACCATAGCCTTGGTTTTCTCAGCAGCAGATGAGCTTTAAAATAAGTTGATGCTAAAGCCTTCTACTTAGGGGAGGAGCCACTTGAGATTCAGAAAATTCTGAAAAATCTTGCAGTAGATACTTACATTAAGAACAAGCAGCTTCTTCAGCTGCACAAAGGGAAATGGTTGCCTTACATCCAGCCATCCTTACATACTGATGCAGTAGTATCAGCAAATTGCACTGTGGGTAATAATGGTATCCAGAAGATGCTGAATCTTCTACAACAACATTGCTACTGGGAAGGGATATATTCTAACATAGCAGAAACACTGGCTGCCTACCATGATTGTATTATAGGGAAACCCAAGGTCTCACGCTATCAGCATCAATTGATACAACCTGATTGCGCATTTCACACAGCTGTAATTGATGTAGTTGGGCCATTACCCATCACAACAAGTAGTAATAAATTTGTGATAGTGGCCATGGACCAACTGACTAAGTGGGTTGAGACCAAGGCTATTCCAAATCAGTCTGCTCTAACCATAGTCAAGCTTATACTTGAGAACATTCTCTACAAGCATGGCTGCCCGCAGACCTTGTTGACAGATAATGGCTCCAAATCAACCAGCTATATGATACCATAGTTGAATAAGATAATGGGAATTCACAGCACCCTTTCAACTCCATACCGTTTGTCAGACAAATGGAATGGTAGAGAGAACTAACAGAAGTCTAGTACAAATTCTAAGGAAACTAAGCCATCAGCACATAACGGAATGGGATACATATCTTCTGTCAGCTACTTTTGCATACAGCATAGGATTCCATAGATCTACTGGGAAAAGTCTTTTCAAGCTCCTTTATGAACAACAACCTAGTCTTCCCCCTCACTTGTACAGTTTATTTAATCCCAGCAACCCTCTCTCACCTGACATATATCTAAAGAGACTAGCTCAGACTCTTATCAAATTGCAGTCTGAAGCGTACTCTACCAACCTGGCAACTAAGGAAAAGGATTTGGATTGTGCAGTAAAAACACTCCCTGCTCTTCCTGAAAATGAGATAGGAAGTATGATATACTTCTACAGCAATCAAGGGTACAGTCATAAAAGCAAACTTGCCTTCTTATGGCAAGGCCCAGTCAAAGTTATCCAGAAAGTGGGAGTAGACAGCTACACCCTAAAGGATCTGGAAACCGGTCAATTAATTACTTGATTCCATGTGCAGTATATGCTTAAGGCTCCTAGTGGTCAATCATAATCCCCTTTATTGGTAATGACTTGGAAAATAAAAAAGCCTAATGAAAATAATCCATGAGTTGTTACCCTATTCACAAAAAGAAGGAAGATAATGCATATAAGGGAAAAGAAAAAATAATTATGTCGCAACATTTTATTAAGGTGCAAGTTCTTCTAATGCTAGACATAATTGAAGGAGGATTCTTCAGATGCAGCATATATAAGCCACACAGAAGGCAACCAGCAGAAGCCATACAGAAGGAATGGGAATTAATTGACTGGCAGGAACCTGAGGCAATTTATTCCTACTGAATATGGGAATGCAATTCCTAGGAGGATGCACTCCCATATCAGGCTTTCTTGTTGAGCATACTCTTCTGGTGTTTTGCCACCCACAGAGTACATCATATTAAACAGCCATTTAAGGTACTCAGGAATATGGTGAAGACGTTGGTGGTAGACAGACTTTGATCCACACATGTCACAACCCATACCAGAGTCCGGCTGGACTCCCACAGGAGAGGCAGGCTGGGCCTGGAAGGCCATGTACACAATAGGCGCTATGTGTACCAGGTAATTTAGAGCAGTGGCTAGGGGGCGCCAACTCCCAGTATGGGGCACAACTTGGTTGGCCAGCCCCAATACTGTGATATAGACAAACCCCAGCTTGCTAAAGTCCTGGGTGGGAGGTGCATTGGGGAGAGGAAGGGCAGTTGGAATATCCTTCATTGCTGGTGGGAGATCCAGATGATGGGGATGGAAATACTCCAGGTCAAGGGCGCGGGGCAGTTTGGCAAGGACAGCAGGAGTATGGCCAGGAGGATATGGGTATGCAAGTTTGTATTGAGTAGTGGATTCACAAATGGATGCAAAGAGAATAATTAAATTTGAGCAAAAATAGACAATTTCTGCAATAAGATAATAATTTCTAGGCATAAACTTGCTTTATTAAGATGTCAACAGTGAGGAGGGCTTCTCCCCCTCACTACTTATACTTAATGAAGATTATGTGGCCTTTTTTGCCATCAGAGAACTGATGGCATCATTTGGAGTTGGATTTACAATTTTAACTGGAATTTGCGTGCTTGGCCAAGAGGGTGAGATTGCATTGGATGCTATAACATGAATCTTTTGAAATTTGCATCATGGCAAGTTGCTACAGTTATTTATAGATCCTGCAAGCAATTTAGTGCTTGATTGTGCAATCAAACAATTGTGCTCCCAGTGTACTGTTTCCCAATAGGTAGGTGGCCCAAATTTGATAACAGGCTTGATGCCAGGGATTTGAGGCTTGTGTGCCTCTCAAATCCTGGGCCATTTGCTAGTCAAAAGGGGGGTATTTTGCCCTGGAAAGTGCTTTGTGGGGGTTTTCACACTGCATGTTTAATCAACTCTAAGGAGGCCAGCTGACTGTCCAGGGCAATCTGGGCTCTGAAAACACAGGACAAGGTTTCAGACTAGTTTCATGGATTGTCAGCTTTCTGTATCTTTTTAGCTTAGTAGGTCCAGTGTAGCACTCATAGCTCTTTGAAGAAAGTATTCATGACTGCCAGAATCATGCCATAAAGGGACTGGTCCTACAGCTGACTTAGGATTCATCCAGGCAACAAAGATGACATTCAACAGCTCTAGTGCATGAAACTTTTGATTGGACAATATGGACATACCATCAGAACTGAATTGGTCAAGCTGGATCTCTGAGTAGTCCAACAGTTTAAGAATTGGTACCTGCCAGTGAAATATGTTTCCAGCTTAAAGCTTCTGTGTAGAAATCATGTATGGATGCCTCAGAGCAAGCATTAATAACAACTAAATTGCAAAGGAACCACACAATTGCAGCCTTGGGATTGAATCCCAACAAACATGCAGGTCCATATCTACATACTGCCTGTGTTGGTCTTCTTGGATTACAGTAGCAGTATTTGGAACGTCCTTTGCATTTATGTCTTGAAGTCTTGTGGATGGAGAATTGGGAATAGAGTGCACCACCTTACTAGGTTGTGTAGATAGCTTCAATGTTCTTCTTGGAGTCACAGTGGGTGAGCACATGGCGGTATTGAATGGAATGCTTGGCTGGTATGCACTACCACTAGTGGAGCTTAATAGAGCTATATCAATTTCACTGCCTAGTATTTTGTTGAAGTTATCATTTTCTTTGGGTTCCAAGATTGGTGATGACCATGGGGGTTCCCTGGGGCTTGTTATTTTAGAATTGACATGGTTGGTAATTACTCTCTATTGTGGCTGGTCAGTATATTGTACTAATGGCTTTCTTACTTGTTTGGAACAGTTAACCATAATATGAGAGAAAGCTACACCACCGTAATATCTAGTTTAGTGGAGGGAAATGTTGTAAGGTGGTTAGTGTAAACTAGCCATTACTGACATCAATGTACCTACCATTAATTAGGCTCTGGTTTGAGGCTCCAAATAGACCTGTTGTACAGATAAATAACCAGTCCAGTGTATCAACAGGCTATAACCTTAGAAGTTTATTTAGCCCATCAAACAACTATAATTAATGATGGGCTGAATGCCAATATGATCTGACATTGAAGCATGATCAGAGTGTCAGTGGCTAAACATTAATTCCAATCTCCTATATAACTCTTCCCTTGTTATTATTAATAAAATATTGATTTTACACTATATACATATTACTCATACTAGGATAGTATTTTAATAAGCAAAAGGTTTAGGGTAAAGTATAACACTCCGTAATCCAAGTTAAGCTATTATCACACACCATAGCCTATGTTACAACAACAACTAACTAATAAGATTAATTATCATCCATGAATCAAATTATCTTTGAATGGCCCTTTATACCACAACAATCACTTTTTTCACACAGCTTTTGATTGGCTAGAATTTTATCATTAAGGTTTTGAATTTGTATCACAGACAACTTCTCTGACACAATAATTGTATAATTATCTAATATAAACTTAACTAAACATTGAATTATTGTTAGTTCTGTTACAATGGGCTGTTTAAATATTTGAAAATAACTATGTTCTGGATCTAGACACACTGTATAGTAAGAATATTATATCATATAGAAATAAGCTATATATATGAGAAATAATGAAATAAAAACAATAAGATTAATAAACAAGTGAGACTATGGATAAGAAAATATATTAATAAAAATGTTTGGTGGCAGAGGACTTATTTGGGACAGGGAGAAGGATGTCTATGAGGCAGAATAATGCAGTAAAGAAGGAGCATAGGCAGTTCTGGGTTGAGAGTTATGAGCCTGGTATTAGGTAGAAACAGCTGACATGTGAGGGTTGGTGATGACGGAGGTGAACTAAGTGGATTTTTCATGAAGGCCAACAGATAAAGCTTGTTATATTTCTTGTCTGTCATTGGTTTGGCTGGTTGATGGACAGCTGTGGCCAGGGTGGAAAGTATTTGTCCTTTATTTGATTGACTGCCCTTATTCACATGGTAAATATGTTGGGCAATTAAGTCAGCCACCATCTGCTGGCCAAAAGAGAGAAGTTTGATCTTGGACGCCAAGACATAAATCATTGAAGGACTGTGAGTGCTGTTCCTGGACAATGTCCCCAATATTATAAAGTAGTTTTAAAACCTATGGCAATAAACAAAATGAACTCAGATTTAAACAAAATAAATTCAGATTTAAGCAAAATTGAAATGAACACAAATCTATTCTAAATCAATATAAAACATTTATTTTTAATTTTGTTTAAATCTGAGTTCATTTTGTTTAAATCTGGATTGTTTTTGATTTTTTCCATAGTTTTTAAAACTACTGTAGAACATGACATTGCCTAAATGAATATATACATGGCTGGCTGAATAAATTGAGTCCTGGTACCCACATTATTCAATTTTTTTTGATGGCCTTAAATTTTTCATCTGGTGGCTTAAGAAACCCTGATAGGATGAATTTGAGCTATCCTAGGAGTCAAGTAATATGCTGAGGATCTGGTTATACTTATAACCATTGGTTTAATAAGGGTTTGTCTAATAATAGACAAAACACTTGAGTGAAACAGCATAAATGCACCAATGAAAGTCCCTTTTTGACCTTCTTTCTTCCATTAGTATTATTGACTTTTTCTTGTTCCCCAAAATTGTCAAACACAATAGAAAATTTGTAGTACAATGTGAATATGATGCTATGAGATAAAATTTTCAAGCATAATGTAATAGTGAATATAATAGAATGATCATATGAGGAATCCTTGATGCCATATCATTGGTCCCTGTTGAAATAGATCAACACTGAGACTGAGACCACTTTACCATGCATTCAGAGCTGCACTATGCAAACCAATACCCATATTATTTGGTGTATAAGCTGGTTTAGACTTGGTTCAGGGAAAGCATAGGGTCCTGCTGCAGTGATCAAGCATAATAGGGTATGCTTTGTTGGTCCGGGACTTAGGTGCCTTCTTCTGCTTTATGAACATTACAATTATGTTCCCCTTGTTCATAAAGCTGTAGAATTCTCTCATCACAGTGGCTCAGAAAAGTTCTAATTGGTCAGCAATTTGGTCCCAGGTTAGGACACAATAGTTGAGTGCCACAATATCCTGGAGAATTTGTGTGGCAATAATTTGGCACTTTGGGTGCTGGGTCTCAGACGCTGTAGCCTTATTGGCAGGTGTGGGGGTCAGTTGGCTATTTGAAGAAAGCTGTTCAAAAACTAGATTGCCAATATGGTTGGCTTTTTGACTGATTCCCTGTGAAGAGTTGTTAAAGGAGGCTTGAGAAGAGCTAGACTCTTGGTGATTATCAACCAAGTTAACTCCATGTGGCTTGGGAGTCAGGTACAGGTTGACTTCCTTGTTACCCACATCAAAGATCTGGGTGTAAACAAGGGCATCTGTGTACTGCGCCACTCACTACTGACACTATCTTGGCTGCTGCCTTTTTTGCTAAGGACATCAAAATTGTTGTTGTTAGAAAACCATTGTAAAATTAAAGCAATCAAAAATAATTAAGATAAGAAGTTTAAAATTTTATGGTCTGGATTTTATTTTGATCACAAGTCCAGATTGGGATTTTTCCTGAAACCATCACACACAAATAAAGAGCCATAAAAATGAATATAATGTCTCTGCTCCCAAATTAAATAGCCATTGGTTGGCTACTAAAATGTCCTTTTTCTGTTTTAGGAGGCAAATATTAAACATCTTGTGTGACTTGATTCTGTTCTGTGTTTGTAAAATTTTGCTTCTAGGTTGCTCTATTTTTGTTTCATTTTAGTCCTTCTGTTGGCACCTCATCTGAATTATGATAAGATTATAATATATTCTGAAATAACCCTAATCTATTTTGCTTGTTGTACTGAGTCATTTTGTTTGTAGTTTGGACTATGTTGTTTGATGTTTTATATAGTTTTGTTTTTTGGGTTATTTATATTATGTTTCTTGTTAACCATTTTTTCAGTTCACCAAAAAACACTTTATCAAGATTTCTGATCTTGAAGGAAAGATTTTTATTGCTATTGGTCATATGATTTTGTTATTAGGGGGTTATATGGCAACAACCTATGCTATCAATTGGGTCTTTGATACAGCTACGGCCTGGCGGGTTTCTGTCAGTCCATAGGAGAAATACACTTAGTCTGAAAGTAGACAGCTACACACTATACTTGGATACTTCTGACTACTAGGTGGTGGCTAGTAGTGATACTAAGATAGAGATATGGTTTCTCTATCTTTAAGGGTGATAATTCTGCACAATCTCTAATTAGGGGAGCACCTTATATAGGGTGGATAAGTTCTCTTGCCAGATTATTATCTGACGTTTCTAACTCTTACTAGTCAGTCTATCTGTTCCCCAGACTGCTAGTTTCAGCCCCCAGAGCTAGGCAGCCATGTTGTGTTGGCATGTGACTTCAATTGATTACCGGACCCCATGTCAGTGTAACAGGGACTTGACAGCATCTTGTCTATAATTCATGCATATTTGAGATTCAATTACCCTGTCAATGGGTATTTGCATCTTGCATCATCCTTCTAAACGACCTTCTGTATTGGTTGTATGTTCAGATTTGAGTCCAGGCACTTGAATGTTTGGCAGAGGCGCGTCCTGCAAGCATATTTGTGAATTGTCAAGCTTGTTGGCTTAAGTGTGAACCAATAAGAAGTCCAGCAATGGATCACAAACAAGCTTAGGGGTAACTAGCAATATTATGATTACCCAAAGCTATTGATGGGATCACACTAGTACTTTTTTAAGCTTGACAGCTCTGTGGCAATTGGCTGTCAGGAGCCAATCAGTCAGGAGAATGATGGTCAAGCCTACCATATTATTCCAAAATCCTGACACACTTAAATTATTTTCTATCTGAAACTTGCTTGACTTGGATTTTGCTTAAACCTGAGTCTACTTTGTCTAACTCTGAGTTATTTTGCTTAGCATCAGCTGTGAAAACTACTGTATAATTATTTTCCTGTGACTGTTACAGATAACACAGTTAAGTAAAAAACATATATTTTAAAAGTTTAAAGGTTTGATTTCTTTTGAAAGGAATAAAGGCAGTTAGCTTAACCAATATATTGATGAATATTTAAAGTCACAATAGGCCTTGGGTTTATTGACTTAAGGAATTAATTGAGTACCTGTTAAGGTTAATGAATGCTATAAATTATGTTGTGATACTTATATTCCACAAATAATATATTTATATGTTTTAATTTTAAGCTAATATCTACCTAATTTTAAAATACTTCTGAATATTTCTTATAAAAAATTTAAAGTTTTAAAATTTCAAAGTCTTATCATATTTCTTATTCAATACTTTCATGAAATAAATTGACTTGAAGCTAGGAAAAAGGATACATAGGACTTGCTAAATATTTGAAGTCAGGAAAGAATAGGTAGAAGCTCTGATTGAACATGGAAAAGACCATCAGGAACCCAGGTTTGGTCTACCTGGCAGAGGCTCTGGGCCATCTGGCGAGGTGATAAATTGAATAAAAATCCAACTCTGTAATACTTGACCAGAAAAAGAACTTGCTTAAAATATATGTTGATCTTCACTGGTCCCAGAAAAAAGAATGAAAGAGAAGGTTTTTTGGAAATCATGGCTCTCAAAAACCTGCTCATGTGCCAAGGAATCATTCAGGCCACTTGCCATTACACTTTTTGTGGATTGACAAAAGTCCATTTGGAATCAATCCAAACAATGTCCCCTTTAAACTTATCTCCTTCATAACATGTGATATTTTCAAATATCTTTTCTTTTTCAAGTGAGTATAAATATACTTCCTTGTGAAGACAATTATAGATGTAGTCACATTCCTTGTAGAGATTGTTTAAAAGCTTTTGAGACTGCCCTGAGTAATAGCTTGAGAAGCTTCATTATGGCTCCAGTATGCTGATTCATCATAGAACATAGGCTTTGAGATATGTCTGATTCCAACTGAGTCAATGGTTAGAGAAGCTCCCAGTCCTGGGGGTGCAATTTGAGTGGGCTTACATCCAAAGCCAATAGTGTTGTGTGTATTTTGATCCATGAAAGTTCAATACCTCATTACCAAGTCTATTTATATGGTTTGTATTTAAAATAATATATTTTATTCTACTTATATTTTGTTATTTGTAAAGGATCTGTCATTGACTTACTATATGTTAGCAGTTAAGCCTGGAAGGTGTACAGTAGTTTTAAAAGCTATGGTGACAAGTGATAACAATTCAGATTTAAATGAAATGAACTCAGAATTTAAACAAAATTAAAAAATAAACAAATTTATATTGATTTACAATAGATTTGGATTCATTTCAATTTTGTTTAAATCTGAGTTCATTTCGTTTAAATCTGAATTGCTTTTGCTTGTCGCCATAGCTTTTAAAACTACTGTAAGCATGCATGCTGCTGTATATCCCCAGGTGAAACTTCATAATATCTTTTATTTAAAGGACCAGGTTTTTGAATTCAAATAACTGGGAGCTGTTCATTGATTTGTATTTATTCGAAACCGCTAGTTTCATCTGCCTATTTGTGATTCAATTATTTTTCTGTAGGCCTAGATCTGCACCCGCAGATTGAGCATACAATAGACTGATTCGCGTGCAATTCTTGTGCCTCTTAGTTTAGAATAAAAAATACACCCTATTTCTTAAATATGACAAGCTTAAAATGTTAGTCTGTAAATATTTATGGATCCTAGCTCAGGTTCTAAAATGGCTTTAAAAAAGGATTTATCTAACTATGTTTCTACCACTATTTATTCATGGTGGCACATAAAACATTGTATCCAAGTGACTGGTGCCTAGGTCAAGCTTGGTTTTATATATCCTAAACAGTCGACCTTTTAAAGCGATGAAAAATATATAAGGGCAATTTAATAGCTCGGATAATTTTTTAAAATGTATAGTAGAAAATCAATTAATCAAAGTAATTAATTTATTAAAACTCTTTTTAAGTATAAAATCAATTTAAACTACTTTGGTATGATATGCCTATTTGCTAAGTCCTTTTCTACCGGATTCAAAAGCTTAACTGTCATAACTAGCCTTTTAAAAATGGGGGTTCACAACTAGAATGTCCGGGCCAGGGAGATTGTGACGGGTTTGGTTAAGCTTATTGGTGACAGATTTTAAAATGTTAAAACATTGAGACATGATCATTTGCTGGGAATGTTTTTAATAGTCCAGGAAGGAATTCTACCTGGTTAAAGAAATAATAAAAAATGGTTCAAAGATAAACTTCAGGATCTTTATAAATAACTCCCAACATGGAAAAATCTAGAAAACCCTGAAATGAAAATTTATCCCTGCCCTAAAAAGTGTAAGCAAACATCAGTTTAAATAATAAATTATCGTCTTAAGGGAAAGAGTCAAAACTTGTTCAAGAGAAAAAAGAAACAAAAGGTCATCTCAAAAGCTGATTCACAATTAGGGCTGTGGTAGACAAAAAACATGATGATTGTGGCATTTTCCATCATTGTTACATTTGAATCATTGCCAATCAGGAAAAACGGATTCCCCTAATATAGGGAATCTGAATTTTCCCTATTGGATTTAGGAGGAGAAAGTTTTCTTCCTCCAAAATCTAGTATCATCCACTTGGCATCCAGTGGAAAATGGGGCAGGAAGATATTCCGTCAAATTTAATCCAACTATTTTTTCTTAATATGTAAAATATTTAACTTTGCAACCAATAAAAAAAGTTCAAAAATAAAGAAATTATATTCTATAAAAATTATCATTTACAACTTTTAATGTTCTTACTTTATTTTATGGCAGTTAATTAAATTTAATTAGATTTTTATAGGGTAAAGATTTAAAATCAAGTCTCTTAAAGACAAAAAAATATGTTCAAAGAATAGCTTTTATTAGTAAATAGAGTATATTTAATTTTTTTAAAATTAAATATTTTACATATGAAGAAAAATAGTTGGATCAGATTTGATGGAAAAAATTAACAGAATATCTTCCTGCCCCTGGAAAATACAAGCTGAAACCAAGTGGGTGAGGCAAAAAAACAACTTAACAAATTTAAACAAAATTAATTCAGAATTCTACATATTTTTTGGTTTTAAGAATTAAGAGCAACAGATTTCATTCAATCCATTAATGTATATGATTTTATTCAAAACAGATTTGCATCCAGTGGATAGAGTACTGTAAATTCAGAACCTGAACGTAAAAATGTGGGATTGTCAAATCCTTGGTCCAAATTTTGAATCACTTTTGCTGGATGGCCTTTTTTAATTAAATTGATTTTTTTGGGTATTTATTTGAATTTTTAAAAATGCAGGAACTCATAGACACTTTGCAAAGTTCAAGTTGAACTGCACATTTCCAATGGACGAAATGAATTAACCAGAATCAGATTTGAAGCGTTCAAATCCATCATCCATTTTAATTAAGTTTACTATGTTTTTTGAAATTGCAGGATTGTCAAATCCAAGAACCAAATTTCAAATCACTTTTGAATGCCACTAGTAAACTCAAATATTAATTGCAGGAACTGGAATCCAAATTTAATGTACAGTAAGCACACTAGAAAACACAAACCCAAATCAAGAAGCTCCACCACAACTAAAATCAAATGAAAAATTCAATCTCAATAACCATGTTTAGACATAAAAAGTGATTAGGCTTCAAAATCATCCAAAACTGGAAAGGATACAATATTATACACTTCAAATTACAGATATAGAAATTCTGTTACTATTCAAGGCTAAATCAAGAGAAAACAACTACTCACAACTAAACCAATAAATCCAAATAAATACATATTTAATCTAAAATATGCTTTTTATTTTATTTTTATGGACCATCAATCACATTCCCAACCAGCTCCTGCACCAGCCCGTGGGGCAGCCTGTCCACGAGGGCGTCCCAGAGGGTCCAAGAATAGACCCAGAACCCAACTCAAGGGGAGTAATGCCAACACACAGGCCTTCCAAGGTGTCAGCGCCAGACAACCACCTCCTGCATCCCAAGCCAGATCACATAGCCTGAATCCTAGACAGAAGCCGCTCTCAAGGCCTGCCACCAAAGTCTCCTATACCAGGGTCACCGGTAACAATGAGGTTACTTACACCTCCACTGTGTACCCAGTAGTCACCCAGGCCTGCACTCTTGATCCAAGAGTTGCCACTTCCTGCCCCCGCGTTTTTGACATGTTCTATGAGCCATTGGCCACCACTGAAGAGCCATCTGCGCCTGTATTGTATGTCACCATTGACAGCGCCAGCGCAACCAAGCGTGATCCCACCTTCTACATGAAGGTCCCCATCCCCTGTGTTGAGCCTGCCAGCCAGGATGCTATGGTACCTGTCAAGGGCCGGCGTCAGTTGACAGATAGTGAGCATGAAGCCTTCCTCAACTGCTTGAACAGGGGAATGGCAGTTTGGGATATTGTGTCCCAATTTGGTGTCACAGCCAGATACATTGGCAATATCAACAAAAAGTATGGCAACACCGGGAAAATTTCCAAATCCACCAAGGCTAAGCAGCAGCCCAAACTCCTTCAGCCCGTTCATATTGATGCAATCAAGCAGTGGGTTACCAAGGATTGCCACCTGGACTCACTTGATGTCCAATCAATGTTGGCCACAGAGTTTAGGCTTTCTGTCTCCAAAACCCTTGTATATGAAGCAATATCCAAATTAGTCTTTATTGGAAGGTCTTCAGAGTTTCTCTGTACAATGGAAACAGCAAGAAAACAATCAAAGATTGACACATTTATGCCAAGACTTATCTGGCCCTTAAGAAGACTGACAACATACAGTTCTTCTACATCAACAAATTGTCATTTTCTCCTCACTCAGGTCTAGGCATGGGTGGGTTGAGAAGGGGTCCAAGGATGTTGTAGCCCATTGTGCAGCTGTCTGTTCCCAGACTTATTCCATGGTTGCGCTTCTTGGTCCTCACAGGTTGGACCAATACCAAATAATCAAGGGTTCCCACAATAGCAGGACTTTTCTCAATTTTCTCCAAGCTGTCAAGGAGTACCTTCAGATCAATTACAGCAGCACAAATAAAATTTTTGGGCTTGATAATGTTGGTCTCCACAAAGTGGATCAGGTTGTTTCTGAGTTTCCACCAATAGATAAAAATACACATTTGGCCAGCCACCACCTGGCTGACTGCCCAATGAGACTCCTCTTCCTTCCACCCTATTCTTTATTTCTGAATCCAATTGAGGAGATCTTTGGGTGGATTAAAAATAAGGTGAAGAAAGGCCTCCCTCAGGACACCAAAGATCTCTTCAACATTATTGAGATCAGCCAATTTGTGATGCCACCTGATGTGGTGGTAGCTTTTTACGAGCACTTGGAATCCTTCCTCCCTAATGCTCTTGCATCCAAGCCAATCAGATAAATGGGCGCTACGGATTTATTAGTTTTTTATTTATTTTGTTTTTATTAGGACTCAAAAATTATTATTTATATATAATGACGTGATGTTTGATTGTATTATAGACATATAAGAATTAGTAAAAAAATGTAATTAAAATTAATTATTTTAGATATAGAGTTATGTATTTTTTATTATAATCCACCAAATAGTGTACTGACTGTAGTGTTAACAAATAAAAAAATAAAAAATAAAAAAAGATAGAAATAGATTAATTTTATTTAAATAATTGTGAATCATTGTTGGTACTTTGGCTTTTTTAAACCACAAATTAGACCTTGCAAGTCATCATCTGATCCTAAATATTTCAGTGCCACTATAGTCACACGACATAAAAACCAATGATTTTCATGTATCTCTTACTAATTAGTACTTATGACGCAGGTCAAGCATGGAAAATCTATTCATCAAATCATATTACAAGGGAAAGAAATTTGAGTTCTAAACAATCACTTGTTTAGAACATAAGTGGAGCAGGCCGTCTGTTGTGGATAAATTCAGTTCTCAATGTTTAACTATGTAATAAAGGAACTTGTACTTGACAAGTTAGTAAATAAAAACATTTTTAATTCTTTTTTATGATTTGACGTGTTTGCAACTATAACTAATGTCTTATAATATATTTATATATATTACTATTATAATTTAAATATTAAAATATCATTATTAAAATTCAAAGTATTAAAATATAAATATTAAAATATCATTATTAAAATTTAAATATTAAAGTTTAAATAGTAAAATTTAAATATTAAAATTTAAATATTAAAATTTAAATATTAAAATTTAAATATTAAAATTTAAATAATAAAATTTAAATAATAAAACTTAAATAATAAAATTTATTATTAAAATTTAAATATTAGTTTTTTGAATATTAAATTTTAAATATTAAAAAAAATAAAAAAAATAAAAAAATAAAAAAATAAAAACTTAAGTTGCAAGGGAATAAAATTTATTAGGGAGATGCAACTTGCAAATGGAATGTGACTATTACGGGGAATTATACCCTGAAATCAAATTTTTGGCTAGAGCGTCTAATTGGATCCACATACTCTTCTGCATGTGGTGGACAACCCTGGATCTGATTGCTAGAGGGGTGGTGCCCTGTACCCTGGTGGTTACCAAACACTTAATAAAAGGGAGGCGGGTAAGAAAATCAATCAGCAGATTCTTTTCAGGAGGCATGTAGTACCTATACAACAATGCCAATGCAAAGGAGTCATATAGGACGTGCTTGACTGTCCTATACCCCAGCAGTGTCTTCTGGCGTTCTAGTGCTAATTGGCATATATTGAGTTGTATAGGTATATCCTCCAACTTTTTGACATTAGTTTTTAATATGCAATGTAGTGGGATTCCTAGGTATACTGTGATGTGAATTCTTTGCAAGGTATATTTTTTGGAGAACATGCACAATTTCTTGTACACTTGGCTAATCTGTTTATATAGGATGTTTGACTGAATTTGAATATTGTACCAGGAGGCGCACAACTTGTATCCACCCCCCATGCTTCCGCAAACAAAATGAAAAATGTTTAAGCAAATTCACAAGGACTGTGTCCCTGACTTTATTTGATAATGCATTGAATACCTTATTAAAAATTTCAGTTTTTAGATATTCAGTTCCTATTTGAAAGTCAGTTTTTACTAGGTTTTTTCATATTCATTGATGTTTGTGAATGGGAATCTTTGAATGCTTTCATATATATTTTCAACAAAGTTTAGCTTGACATCCCTGCAGATTTCATTCATCTCTATGAAGCTGATATTTGATCCTATTTTTTATGCTTCCCTTAACCATGGCAAGCACCCAGTGGGTGGTAAATATTCCCTATCTTTAGCTTCAATATTTGAAATATTATTCATATTCTGTTGAATTATTTTATTTTTTGGTTTTTATTTATTTGTTTTACAGGGACTACCAGTGACTGGTAACCCCCGTAGAACCAACTCAGCGTAAAATCTGCCACTTCCGTGACCTTGTCCCCATTCCTAGTTATAACTAAAGTAAACATAAGTAAAACATAAAAAAGACTTAATAATTGTTTTCCCTGCAGCCCCCTCAGCCACAGGCGCCCCTTTAGCAAACTTCATGGGCTTTGGCTGCTCTTCATTTATTTTTCTAGGATTGATTTTCCTTATCTTTCTTGCAACTTGTGCTTCCTCTAGATTTTCATTTGATAAATTTTCAGTATTTCTTGAATTGCTCCTGCTTTTTGCTTGTGTTTTGTTTTCTTCTGTTTCCATTTGGTCAGTTTCCTCTTCATTTGTGTTAATTTCCTTTGAGCTTTCATTTCCTTCAATTAATTTGATTTTTTGAGTATTCTTTCAATTGATTTTTGAAAATTCCCACAAGTTGTAACTTTCAATTTTGAAATCTAACCGCTTGAGTATTTCCTTTTGAAGATTTAAAACTATTTCTTTGTGTTCTTTGTTGACCATTGTTCCCAGGCTATTTTTTGCAGTTTTGTTTTGCTGGACCAAGGCCTTTCCCTCATTTCCCAGTTGATTTACCACAATTTCCCTTATGTTATGTTCAAGCATGACCACCCTTTGGAGAGCTGACTCTAATTTGTTTATTAGGCTGTAGATATTTGACATTTTGTTTGAATTACATTAAAAAACTGGTTTTTATAGTACTATCCTCAAAGCATGAATATTTTTTCATCATTATTAATAACTTAAAGACCATAAATGTAAATTTATATTATTATATTGCAATTAGACTTTAACTCTTGATATTTAGGCATTGTGTGCATAACTCAATGCATTTTGTATGATAAATTTCACTTTAAACTAGGCCTTTTTCATTGTAATTTATTGAAATGGACTGTGTTTATATTAGAGAGCCATTAACCTTTAGTACAAATATTGATATATAGTGCATTTTACAGCCTGTATATTTACCTATTGGTAATAATTCTATAAGCTTTTTAGTTGAATTTTGTGAGGTAATAATAATGTAATGGGTTAATAGATTAATGTTTATTACCATTAATTGGCTGATTTTCTTTGCTGTGGCAATTGCACATTTTCTGATATTTACACACCAGTATACAATTGGTTGGTTTCACATCCAATCACACAGACAATAGGAAACATGGTTGCCACCCCAAGACCAGATGTGGTAGGGGTGGCAACTTGATTTCATATTGTCTGTGCAATTGTATGTGAAACCAACCAATTGGAAACCAGTGTGTAAATATCAGAAAATGCACTATTGCCACATCAAAGAAAATCAGCCAATTAATGGTCATAAACATTAACATATTTTCCCATTACATTATTATTACTTCACAAAATCTGACTGAAAAGTTTACAGAATTGTTATTAATAGGCAAATATACAGGCTGTAAAATGCACAATGTATCAATATTTGTACTAAGCGTTAATGGCTCTCTAATATAAACACAGTCCATTTTAAATTACAATGAAAAAGGCATCATTTACAATGTTTTTATTATACAGAATGCATTGAGTTATGCACATAATATGTAAATATCAGGATTTAACACATGCCTGTAATATTATAATATAACCTGTACATTTATGGTGCTTAATTTATTATTGATAATGAAAAATATTCAAGCAAATAATTATATGTTACTGCATTAAATGTACAACACATTTTTTAAATATGGGAAATGCTAACAGTGTAAAATAAATATTGTTAAATGTGAATTGAAAGAGAAATATTAATTTTAATAAGTTGTCACAAAGAAAAGATTTTTGAGTCATCAAAGGATAAAAAGGGGAGGTAATGGGCGGAATGAACATCACCTTCATCTGCACCTGTGAAAGGGACAAGATCAGAGATAGTGGGGAGGGAATGGGGGTGGTTTGGCAGTCAGGGTTGGAAGGCAGGTGGCTTGATGGGGGTTGGGGAGGCTTGGTTTGTTGACTGAGAAGGGGCAGCAAGAGCTGATTGCTTTAATTGCTTGAATTCTTCTTCTGTCACATATGTGGGCTTGAAAAAACAAATGGATGGGTGTGGGAGAAGACAGGAGTTCTTTTTAGACTTATCACTATCACTTGATTAGAAGATGACAAGATCAAATAAGTCCTGGACGGACACAGAAGGGAAAAGCTCATACCCCTTCTCAATTTTGGAGCACAGTTCATTGTAGGCGGCAGGCTTTGAGTGCCTGAGAGTGGAACCAAAATTGTAGAGACATACATCTGCAAGCTGCATGTCAGCGTGGTTGGTGGGGTAGGACCAACAGGTATGTCCGCCAGCCTTGATTTCTTGGGTTGCCCATTCCTGGTGCTCCATCTCTGCACTCATTACAACTGTGTACACGGTGTGTTGGGTAGCATACTCCTCCAGCATGACCTTGAGCTCTGTCTTGTAGGCATACCCATCTGCGGTGTTTGATATTGCCGAGTAATGATTGACACCCAATGAGGAAACTGCCAACAAAACCCCAACAAATTGATACAGGATTGGGCCGTGCTTGTATACGTCAGATTGGATGCACTTTCCCCCAAAGTCTTGGATACTTGCCAGAATCTTGGCATACAACAAACAAATGTTATCATTATGGGCCCTCATTGCCCTTCCTTTTATAAAATTAATGATGGTTGCATTGTACAGGTTGGTATCCACTAACCTGGGACCACTGAGAACCTGATTGGATAAGATTATGGTGGCAATCACAATTCTGTGCATCCACAAATTCACTGTTCTCTTATTGATAAAAATACTGTGGAGTCCCAGCTGGAGATGGACCTGGACCAGGGGCATCCACAGGTCATACTCCATAATAGCCATCATGAGAGAGTAGGCTTTTTCCTCTTCAGTTGAAGTATGGGCACCAGTTGGGGTCTTCTTGGTAGGGGGCCACAGTTGGTGTGGGCTCGCAGGGTTGCAGCCACAGTGGACTTTGCAAAACCCATTGCAGCCGCAATTTCCCCAAGGGACATAAGCATCCCTTGCTTTTCAACCATTTCAAGCACAATTTCTGGGGTGATCAATTTTCTCCTGCGTCTTGTAGGCTGATTGGCTGGAGGTGGGATGTGTCCATCTTGGGAACTAAACAGGCACATCTGATTGGCTATTTCTGGATTAAGGGTTCCCTTGGTAACCCTGTGGCTCACTTTACTGATTCCAGATGCTAGTGTTGATACAAAATCTGGGTTGGCAGCTGCCTGTGTGTGATGGGCAAACAGGGCCATGCTTGAGGACGCGGGAGAAAGAACACACTCCTGGGTGGTGCTTGGAGAGGGGCTGTGGGTTGGGACAGGTCATAAACAGAGGCTTCACTATAGGAAGACCCAGCGTAGCCCTACATGATTTTGAAAAGGCCAGGAAACAGCTTGTTTACTTTGTTGTTGTTGAAAGAAGACACAATAAACTTTTATTAAAAAATTAAACTCAAAAAGAGGAGTGTATATTTTAGTTGATTTTATTGTTAAGTATGTTAAGTCAGTGAATATTAGGATCTAAATTTTAGCCATCTTAAACTGGAAAAGGGTAATTTCTGAGAATACCTATGATTCCTAAAAGAACTAGCACAAATCCACTCTAGATCCTTTAGCATCCTTTTTGAGACACCCCTAAATTATATTTATTTCAAATCCACCTCATTTTTTATTTAAAACTTGGTTCTTGGATTTGACAATCCTGCAATTTCAGATTCATTAATTTTTTACATGTTGTCTATGATTTGTTAGACATACAGGAAATCTCAAATTGTACATTAGAATCCTGCATTTCTGATTCATGTATCCTGCATTTGTTTACTGAGTTTTGTCTTTTGTTAGTTGAGTTATCTGATCAAGGTATTTGAAAATTTCCAAATTGAATAAATCAAAAAATTCAAATTAAATGGTTGATTTTATTAAATATTTTAATTTTCACTCAGATGAGTTACCCACAAAAGTGATTCAAAATTTGGACCAAAAATTTGACAATCCTGCATTTTTACGTTCAGGTTCTGAACTTACAGTATAATGAAGCTGATCTAGTCTGGTAGTGGTATTAAATATAAACTTATAAATAAAAAAAGATGAGATAAGGATAAAATAAACATGATAATGATAATTATATTTGATAGAAGAACAGTGTCAGGATACCAAAAGTAATGTGGAGCTCCAGTAGGTGAGGGAAGAGTCAAAGCAGGTACTGGCATGGCCCACCAGATGATGGGACCTAACTTTACCAGGTAGAAAGGGCCTTCCCAGCCACAGCCCAAGGTCCAGCCACTGGCAAGGCAGAGTCAATCAATCTGGTGAGCACCAGGTAAAGCACTCCCAGGAATTGATTACTCTGGCCAGTGGCATCAGAAGCAAGTGGGGTTGAGATGGTCGGTTTGGGTGTCAGGGGTGGTTCCATGGGGACCAGGTAGGCATCAGGATTGTTGTACTTCATGTTGAATATCAAAGGGTAGATGGTGTTTGATTTGCCATCACAGACAATTTGGTAGGGCTCCTTGGGTGCGTCAGGAAGGGTGCATCACCGCAAGTCTTCCAAGGTCCAGGGTTTGTGATCAGGATTTGGGGGATACTCAGTGAAATGCACAGGGCCAAATGGTGCGTTGGGTGGACAGTAGTAGTCAAAGGCTTTGGTTTTGTCAATATGGAGTCTGGCTATCTATCCCAGGGAATGGGTGCTGACGCTTGGGTGTATGCAGATGGAAGAGTATCAAAAATATGTACAGAAACAGATTGGTTAACCAAAGGTTCATAACAACTTTATTTGGTAAGGATGGCAATACAGAACTTTTTCAGGTGCTTCTTATTTATATACTTACTCACATGAAAGTGCCTCTGGGCATTCTTCTGGTGCTATCTGTGTGGCAAGGCTTGACATCTCAGGTTCTGCTGTTTAGTTGGCTGCTTCATAATCATTTTTGGGGTTTTCAGGAACAGTTGTTTGGCTTTTTGGTGGTCCATCTTGGCTTGGCTGGCCATTGGTTCTGGCAGCTTTGGCTTCTGGGGTTATGGGGGTTTTCCCAATTTTATCACCTTTTTTGGACTGGCTTGACAGGATTTCCTGAGGCCAAGGAACTTGATTAAAAAAGGGGTCCCCAATTGGGGACCCCAAATTACTTAATGGAGGGTGGGCTTGAACTGGGTTTACTGGGCAGCTAAAATTAGCCTGATCAGGCCCAGCCAAACCCATCAAGGCTTGGGCATAGCTTTTGGGGCCCAGAACAGGCCCCACAGCTACCACCAGGGCAGGAATAGTTCCCGCACCTGGATTTGCTTCAAAAAGCAAAAATCCAGATGCGGGCAAATCTCCCCGCCTGCTAGCCCTGCCTGGTGGCTGGGAGCGGGTTTGATTCCCGCCCAGGGCATTGAAAATGTTACTTTTGTAACAAGGAGTGTTATGTAGTAAATAGTTAAATCACATCTGTTCATGTAGATAATGGAAGTCATGGGGTCTTAGAATATTCTACTTCCCTTAGACCCCAAATGGTTGATCCTAGTGTGTTATAAGTCTTGGGGCCACTTTACTTGTCAATTGAGTCATTTTTTGGATAACTAGTTCTCCAGAGAGATTAATTAAAGATTTTGTGGTATTTTCTCCTAGGATATTAGAAGGTGGAGCCTTGGGTACTTTTTTTTTAGAAATTCTGGGAGGTTTTCTTGGTATTGATTCTGTTTAGTCTTGGATAAAGATAAATATGAGAATTTCTTGCTGTTCTGTTCTTTCATAGTCTGTGTCTTTTATGGTGCATTGAGTTAAGATAGTGTTGAGTACCAATTCATATGATGAGATATATGTTGTTGTGTTTAACTTCTATCATAATCCCTTGCCCTTGCAGGACCAGTTCTAATTTTTTATCATTATTGACTACCCAGATTTTATCCCCCACTCAAAATCTCTAAACTTGAAGCAATATACATTCTATTTTATCTGTTTTATTCTCCTTTTCCAAGTTGGTCTTGACTTGCTCTTTGCACATTTAGGTCATCTTCTTTTGGAGCATTTTTTTAAGTAGCAGACATTATCCCAGGTTACTGTCAATGGTTGATTTGTGTCCATAAAATAGTTCATATGACTCTTGACTGTGTTTTAGCTAACTTGAGTATTTAAGATCATTGATATATCAGGGAGAATATTGGTGCAAAGAAGGAGATTAGTGGCAGACAGCTTACTGAGTGATCTACTAAGGATTCATATAGACTTTTGGCTCTATCATTTACCTGTAGGTGATAGTTGTAAAAATTCAAATTGAGAGCTTTTTGTAGGTAATAGTATAGATCAGCTAAATAAAGAATGGATTCTTGAAAAAGAAAAGCTTGTTTCTTTATTGATCTACCTAGCCTTGGTGATTGGTGTTGGTTTGCTATGCCTTGGGTGTTAGTAAAGTGATCCCTTGTTAGTACTTTAAAAAGATATAGGTAATTCTCTAGGAGGATTATACCATGTTGTGTAAGCATTCTTAAAACAGCTGGGGTGAGAATACAGCTGGTTTACTTTTCTATAAAGAGCATAAAATTTCTCTGTGTTTCAAAACAGCAGACTCAACCTGCCAGAAAGGTTCCAATTAAGCAGGTTTATGACCTGCAATCCAATTTCCCAGTGACTTGAAGCCAAACTAGGAAGTCAACTTGAATTTTCAAATCTAACAACATGAACAAATGATGATTCCTTATGATGGATACCTCATTTTGGCACTTGACTCATTAGCAGAATTAAGCTACCCCCTTCACCATCCAATCAAGTGATCAACACAATCATGTTCCTGCTATCCATGATTCACAATGACTATATAATACTTATATCTCAATAAAAAGCATTATCTAGTTTCCAAATATTTTCTCCTTGTAACTCTGCTAAAAACAGCACAGTTACAACATTGGTAGCAGAAGTAGGGTTTCCATCCAACTTAATCCCTCAAAATTCTGCCTGTTGTCTGTACTTGCCGCAGTCAACCAATCTTTGATAGAATTATGTCTAGCCTCCTGCTGGACTGGGCACTATACACTCCTGGTACCAAAATACCCACCAGGTTTATGCTGTACTAGAACATGGTGATACTGATCTTTGCCTTCAACGCCTTGTTGGCACAAGGCTTCTTCCAATCACCTGATGCTGCCCCTTGAGCAATAGATGAAAGCATCATGCCAGCCCACATAGCTCAGAGACTTCAAAGCTCTGCCTTGTAACCATTCACTGGAGCCAGTGACAACAACACCACAGCATGGATTCAATCTGCCCAGAGCAAACTGTCACAAATGAAATGCCCACAGCACTTCAGAATTGCAGAGATCTCCATCTGTGACGGATCCAGGTCCAATCAGTCCAACTTACCATTATCCTGCCCTTGACTCTTATTGCTATTACCTTCCTGTGACAAAGCTTCAAGAAGATTTGCCTCCAGGGAGGAAATTTTATAGGACAACACTTTTTTTTCATCCCGCCAATGAGCCAAGATCTCAACACTCTTTTCCTCTCTTCCTCTTAAAGCCTCAATTTCACAATTTGCCATTGCTTTCACTTGTTGTAAAATTTCATCAAATCCTACTAACAGATTCCAAGAATCCCACACATAGATTCTGTTTCCTTGAGTGGGAGTCCCTTCTTTGGCAAAGTAATTGGAATACAGTTCTTCAAATGCCGCTTTTACTTCCATCAAGGCTTCCTCAGGCACAGTCTTAGCGGCCTCCAGACTTGCCCAATCTTCCTTGAGAGAACTTGTAGGAACTTATTTTCTGGCTGCTGATGTTTCCACGCAAAGTATTCCAAATTTTACCCTTTAAAAAGATAATAAAGATGACATAATAATTGAAAAGTGATTTAGGGGAAAGCGTTGAAATTGAAAATATGTGTATTTATTAAAGTTTAGCTGTTTTTGCTTATATACCATTTGGGGTATATCTGGCTGAAAACCCCTCTGGTTCCTGAATCAACCTATGATTTGTATCACGTGGTCTATGACATTCAAGTCATCCAAAACTAGATCTTTACCTAAAAGATCCCCTGTAATTTTCAACCTATGAGAATTAACCTATGATAAGAAGAAGTCACCTGACTCCATTCATCTCAATGTACTAATTTAGCATGGAGCTTTCTCAGCTCCTGGCGCCAAAACCCTGTGGAATATACACATTCCAAAACTAAGCTATCAATTTTCCAACTGAGAACCATCTGATCAAACTTAAATTCCTAGACATCATTGCCTTTATTTAGTTATTGTTGCACTTAATGGGTTTTCACATTAAAAACCCATTAAAACTCTTTGAAACTTGAACAAGGCACCACCACAGCGCTTTTAACTCAAATTTAGGGGTTTAGTTATGTTTAAACTTAATCAAACTTCTTGACACAGTCAAGGCAATTAAACAATATTAATTAAATCCTCATTAATTATATTCTCATGTATTTATTAATCAACCTTCCCGGTTAATTAAAGTGTTTTTGGGACACCTAGTCCCCAAGATAGCTTCAGCCCATATTGCCACAGTTACTAATTAGTCTGGCCTGACTAATCACCCGGATTTTATTCTTTTATTAAATATAGATACCAAGTTTCCAGGAATCTTTATCCGCAGAATTCAAGTCAAACCTATCTACATGAAATAAACAGCAAAAACAGAACATCTTTATATTTTGGAGTATTTATTTGGCTAAATACCCAACAGTGACTGTCATACGGTCACACCATCCAACTTACACATGACACTGGCACCTGGTGCAACAAGTGGCACAAGGATCACACTGAGAAGGAATGAGACACCTTCAAGCAGGACATCTTAGCAATGTTTGTGATGAAGGATACCACACTTATGATTATACACCAAGTGAATAATCTCACCCAGAAAGGTGCAGTGAAGGAACTTAACATACCATACAAGGAACTTTGACTCTGCGCCCCCTTAGATATGGCCTTTGACACCCCAGCCACCCACCTCATGTACTACAACACACTCAAGTTGCACGTGATGAGACATGTGAACCTGGACCAGGTGACCAACCTGCAAAGCATATATTGCAAGGCAGAGAAAGCAGAACAAACATCCAATGCCCTTCACAAAGCGCAGACTGGGAAAAGAGAGAGACCCAAAGATTCTCACTCAACTAGACGCTCCAATTGCCTGCCTCCTGGAAACAACAACAACTCAAACCATAAACCTGTATATTTGAATGGGCACAGGAACAGGAATAATGGTCAGTTGAATTGTACCCATTTCTGTATCACTGCTACTCAAGACAATTGCAACGAGAGAAAAGCCCAGGGAGAGCATTAAGCAAGCCAAGCTCCCCCTGCACAATTTCTGACTTGCCCAACAATGAGTATTGCCCCAAGGACGTGGATCAGTGCCCAATGAGCCAGATTCCTTTAGGAGACCTGGTACTTTACACCATTGCCAGACATCCCAATAAACTGATGTCCTATCCTTTCTGTTTTTATAGTTACACAGGCTCAGCACTCCTGTACTCAGGAGCAGATTGCACGCTTTTCAACATCAACTTTGTGGACAAGTTCAAGTTAGCCACTAATTCTTTGCAGATTAAAAACGTGGTTTTAGCTGATGAACATCACAATGCTGTGACACAAGAGACTGCCCCTTTCTCCATTACACTAGAGGGCCTTCACTCCACCATTCAGGGACCAGTCATCAACTTCCCCAAATTTGATATTGTGCTTGGACTGGACTGGTTGCAAAAGAAAAACCCTCACGTAGACTGGGTGACCTCAGTATTGACTATCAAGCGTGAAGGGGTCAATCACCAGATCTACCCTGAATCAGTGGACCAGCTCCTACTTAACCATGTCTTTGTGCACATTAAAAAAGTCTTTGATGAAAAGGGGAACCTAAAGGCAATTAACTGGGACTCCTGCCAGTACAAGATTACACACTTCAAGGACCACCAAGACACCATCACACCTCAGAATTGCAAAATTATAGCCCACTACCCAGAAATCTTCAAAGAGGCTCTACCAGGTTTGCCACCAGAAAAACACATACAGAATTTCATCCAACTCAAAGGAGCTGTACCCAAGGCGCAACCCATCTACCAACTTACCCCAAATGAGAATGACACACTATGTGCTTACCTCAAAGAGGCATTGGAAAAAGGACTTATATGTCCCTCACAGTCTCCCTTTGGTGCTGCTGTATTTTTTGTGGCAAAGAAAGATGGGACTCTATGACTGGTTAAGGATTATTGAGCCTTAAAAAATTTACCATAAAAAATTGTTATCCCTCCCACTTATTAACAACCTCTTTAATGCCTTGGGCGGGGCAACTGTCTTCTCCAAGATTGACCTGACAGCAGGCTACAACCAAATTTGTATCAAGGAAGAAGACATACCCAAGACAGCTTTTTGCACCAATTATGTGTCATATAAGTGTTTTGTGCTCAACTTTGGGATGGCCGACACTCCATCAACGTTTTTTACCTTTATGAACAAGGTTTTTGCCCCCCACATTGGCAAACTTGCACTCATGTACTTGGACAACATCATTGTCTACAGCCCCTTGGTAGAACAGTACCATAAGGGCTTGGAGGAAGTCTTTGCCACCCTGTTGCAACACAAACTGCTGGCCAAACCCTCTAAGTGTCAGTTTTTCTGCAAACAGTTACCCTTCCTGGGACACATAGTTTGAAAAACAACAGCAAAACTGACTACCAAAAATTCAGGCCATCTGTAAGATGCCACCACCCAAGGAAAAGTCTGAACTACATACATTCCTAGGGAAGGTAACCTACGTATGACAATTTATCCCTGACTGTGGTGTCTTGACAGCACTCCTGTTGACCATAACTGGCGCCAAATCCAAGTTCATATGGACCCCCCAACATGACCTCTGTTTTTGGTGTCTAAAGGAGAAACTTACAACTGCTCTATTCAACAGTATCTTAAGCAAGACAGAGAGTTTTAAATGTAGACAGACACCTCTGATGTGTCCATTGGGGGAGTACTAAAGATCAAGAACATCAAAGGCAACTTCCTAACTGTAGCCTACAAGTTGCGCAAACTGACAGACAGCAAATGTTGCTAACCCATCCACAATAAGGAGCTACCGGCAATTTTACACTGTCTTGTCAAGTGGAGTTGCTACCTGGAGCGCCAAGAAGGGTCCACTGCCCTCACTAACCATAAATCCCCCATATATTTCAAAGCACAAGCCAATCTATCCAGACGCCAGGCGTGCTGGATGGAGCTTCTTGAAAGGTTTAACATGGTCATTCAATACAAACCAGGACCCAAACTTGCCATGGCAGATGCACTCTCTTGCTTGTATGTTAGAGCCACAAGAGGGGAAAACTGTCTCAACCCAGACTGACTCCTCCTGGTACTATGATCTAAAGACAAAGGCTTCCCTCCAGGCACTATCAACCTCACTAAAGAAACAATCATCAAAAATGAACACCTCTTCTTGGACGTATACAGGACGCTACACCACAAGATGACTGATGGGAGCATATCCTGTATATTCCTATGCACCAACAAGTTGACACCATTCTACACTATTGCAGAGACTTAGGGCACATCAAGAATTGCAACCTTTATGAATTTCTCAAGAACAAGGAGAGGTGGCCAACTCTATACTGTAAATTCAAAAACTTAACGTAAAAATGAGGGATTGTCAAATCCTTGGTCCAAATTTTGAATAACTTTTGCAGGCAACTCAGCTGAGTGAAAAGTAAAATATTTAATAAAATCAACCATTTAATTTGACTTTTTTTGATTTATTCAATTTGGCAAATTTCAAATCCCTTGATCAGATAACTCAACTAACAAAAGACAAAACTCAGCAAGCAAATGCAGGACACATGAATCAGAAATGCAGGATTCTAATGTACAATTTGAGATTTCCTGTATGTCTAACAAATCATAGACAGCATGTAAAAAATTAATGAATCTGAAATTGCAGGATTGTCAAATCCAAGAACCAAGTTTCAAATAAAAAATGAGGTGAATTTGAAATAAATATAATTTATGTGCATCTCAAACAGGAAGTCAAAGGATCTAGAGTGGATTTGTGATAATTATTTTAGAAATCATAGGAATTCTCAAAAATCACCCTATTCCTGTTTAGGACGGCTAAAATTTAGATCCTAATATTCACTGACTTAACATACTTAACAATAAAATCAACTAAAATATACACTCCTCTTTTTGAGTTTAATTTTTAATAACCATTTATTATGTCTTCTAACAACAACCAAATAAAGGAGCTGTTCCCTGGACTTGATGAAATCATGCAGGGCTACACTGGGTCTCTTAATAGTGAAGTCTCTGTTTATGGCCACTCCCAATCTGCAGGCCCCTCTGCAAGCACTACCCAGGAGTGTGCTTTTTCTCCCACGTCCTCAAGTATGGCCCTGTTTGCCCATCATCCACAGGCAGCTGCTAACCCAAATCCTGTATCAACAATGGCATCTGGAACCAGCCATTTGAGCCATGGAGTCACCCAGAGAACCCAGAATCTAGAAACAGCCAATAGGATGGCACTTTCTGATTCCCATGACGGATACATCCCTCCTCCAGCCAATCAGCCTGCAAGACGCAGAAGAAAGCTAATCACTCCAGAGATTGTGCTTGAAATGGTCAAAAAATGAGGGATGCTTATTTCCCTTGGGGAAATTGCGGCCGCAATGGGTTTTGCAAAGTCTATTGTGGCTGCAACCCTGTGAGCCCACGCCAACTGTGGCCCCCTCCCAAGAAGACCCCAACTGGTGCCCATACTTTTGCTGGAGGTGAAAAAGCCCACCCTCTCATTATGGCTATTATGGAATGTGATCTGCAGATGCCCCTGGTCCAGGTTTGTCTCCAGATGAGACTCCATGGCATTTTCACCAATAAGATAACAGTGAATTTGTGGATGCACAGAGTTGTGATTGCCACCATAATCTTATCCAATCAGGTTCTCAGTGGTCCCAGTTTGGTGGATACCAACCCGTACAATGCAACCATCATTAATTTTATAAAAGGAAGGGCAATGAGGGCCCATAATGACAACATTTTTTTGTCATATGCCAAGATTTTGGCAAGTATCCAATACTTTGGGGGAAATGCATCCAATCTGACATATACAAGCACGGACCAATCCTGTATCAATTTGTTGGGGTTTTGTTGGCAGTTTCCTCATTAGGTGTCAATCATTACTCAGCAATATCAAACACTGAATATGGGTATGCCTACCAGACAGAGCTCAAGGTCATACTGGAGGAGTGTGCTACCCAACACACTGTGTACACAGTTGTAATGAGTGCAGAGATGGAGCACCAGGAATGGGCAACCCAAGAAATCAGGGCTGTGGGGTATACCTGTTGGTCCTACCCCACCAACCACGCTGACATGTAGCTTGCAGATGTATGTCTCTACAATTTTGGTTCCACTCTCAGGCACTCAAAGCCTGCCACCTACAATGAACTGTGCTCTAAAATTGAGAAGGGGTATGAGCTTTTCCCTTCTGTGTCCGTCCAGGACTTATTTGATCTTGTCATCTTCTATACAAGTGATAGTGATAAGTTCAGAAAGAACTCCCACCTTCCCCCACACTCATCCATTTGTTTTGTCAAACCTGCATATGTGGCAACAGCGCCCATGTCAATACTAAAAATGTTGACAGTGGCCATGTTGACACTTTTAATGTTGACACTATAGTAAAGCAACAACCCAGTTTTACTTAATGTTGTTTCCTGGATGTTGACACTTTTTTAATTAACAAAACACTTTACCCTGAACATTTTTAATATATAAAACTTATTTTAAAATACATTATCATACTAAAATGACCCCAGAGAGTAAAAAAATGCAGTAAAAAATACCATAAGTAATAAGAATAAGGAGATGTAAGCAAGTATTTTTCAATTTACTATGTAATTTACACTCTTTATTTTACAAATATTTTTTATTCCCATAAAAATTAAAATTCCAATGAACCAAAAATAAAGATATTTTATATATAATAATAACTACAAAATATAAGAAAATTCTATATTTAATTTATTATACTTTTTATAAACATAACTGGAAATATCTCTTAGCTTAAAGATAAGTTAACAAAATATAAGATAATTCTTACAAAACCACATTAAAACTGTATCTGAAACTTACCATTTATACCTAAAAAAATTAGTACAATCCAAAAAAATTAAAAAATTACAAGTTTAAAAGTAAAAAATATATAGGCAAAGCAAAGCAAAGTTTATTTGGCTAATTAAAGCCACCAGCAAGAGGAGTGGTGACATCTTCAAGGTATTTTCTGATTTCCGCCACGTTATACTTTTTCTTGACCACCTTCTGTACATCCTCCTGGTAGTCTTGCTCCTTGGACTTCCTCTTCTTGGGGGCCACCCGGTTGGCCAGGTTGCAGAACTTGGAGAAAGTCCAGGCCTGCTCCTCTTGTAGCTTGGAGAAGAACTTGTTATATTTGGGGTTAGTCCCAAACTTCACATTCAGGTGCTTATGCCAAACCTCAAGGCAAGAGGTGGTCTTCATCTCCCCCTTGAGGCAGGCGCCTTGACAGTTCCAAGGGGCAGTGGCCCCGCTCTTACCTCTCCAGGCAGTCATATTCTTGCCCACCCATTGGCGCTTGAAGTAATCCAGGTAGCCTTTGAAGATGGTGGAGTGCTTCTTCACGTAAGCATCCTCCAGGAGGGCCCCAAAGCCAAGCCCAGTATGCTCCGGCACATAAAAGCCAAGGCAGCAAGCTGAGTCAGGGCAAAGCGGCACTTCCCCTTACCATTGTTAAGATACTTGTCAAAAAGGTCTTTCTCACTCTTGAGATTCTTGACAAGGGCCTGCTTAAAATGGAAGAAGTAGCCCTGGACTTCTCCATTGAAGGTGGCCTGGAAGGCTCTGAACTGAGCCTGCTCAAAGTCCATTATGATAACCTTTGGTCCAAGTGAGCGCAAATGAGCTAGCTGCTCAGCCGCTATGGTTGCCTCATCCTTCTCAGCGGAGGAGGGATTTGCCCTTGTGGTGTGAGTGGGAGGGGAGAGCTGGTTGGCGGGGAGGGAGCTCAAAGCATCCTGGACAATCTTGAAGGCTCTGGTATAGACTTCAGTCTTGGCACCAGGAAGGAGAAAGAACACAAGGGGGATGACCTGGTCATTAAACTGCCCACACAGGACCCAAAGCTGCCTGAAGAGAGAGGGGCAAGTAGCAAATGTGCCGTCACACAGCCAGGTGGTAGCAGTGTTAAGCTGCTCCAGGTTTTGGGTTGTGGTGTAGGCTACAATCTTATCCTCCACTTCTTGCCCATTGTCATGGAGCAGGAACATCTCACCATCCTCCGTCTTCTTGAGGGCATCTGTGAGGATAAGGTCCTTGATACTGGTGGCACTCTTGGCCAGGGGATTGGAGGCTTGACGCCTATCACTCACAAACTTGACCAACTGGGTGTGGGTAGGGACCCTCTTGAGGCTGGTAGGGGACAAGTACTTACAAGCAAGCACAGCCAGCTGGGTGGCAGAAAGGTCTTTGGAGGTGGGCATAATCTGCACAAGGTACTATTTGAGAAGGTGGGAGATGGTAGTGTTGGGCATGATGCAGGTATGCTCGCCCTTGATGATTTGGACCAGGTCCCAGCGCTCAGTGTTGAGCTGCACTGGGCAGGAGCTGTCCTCACAGGTGTAATGCCGGCTCTTAAAACCCCGGTTGGCATTGTTGCAGCTGAAGATATACCCATTGGCCACCATGGCCGGCCTACTCTTTACACTCATGATTGGGAAGTATTTGGGCAAGGAAGAGGGAACCTTGAATTTGCTGTCAACGTTGCAGATGTTGTGGGCCAACAGAGGGTCCCAAGGGCCAGCAGGAGCATGGTGGAAGCCAGGGAAGTAATCAGGGCGGGGCTTTGAATCATTCCCAGATGAGCTTGAAGGGGGGGGGTTTGATGGGGGTGAGGAAGCAGAAGGGGCTTATTGTGGTGCTCCTCATGTGCAGGAGACATTTCTTTGGGAGGGGTCTTTTTGCCTTGCTGCTTCTTCATGGTTGACTCCTTGTCAGAAGCCAAGTTGTAAAAACTGTGCTCTGTAAGGGAGCCATCAGATTCCTCTCCCCCAGTGGAGTGAGCAGGGCTCTTCTCAGGAGAGGGCTCAGGGGAGGGCTTTGGGGATGGTTTGGGGTGGCCTTCTTTGATGAGACAGGCTTTTTCTTGGAAGATTTGGTTGGCTTAGAGGGACACTTGGTACCCTTTGGCTGTTTGGAAGTGTTTGTGTCCTAAAATAATAAGTAAAATGGTTTAAAATAAAGCAATGTATTTAAAAACAAAAAACAGCTTAAAAAGCATAATATACAAAAAGTAAATCTTAGATGGCTTTTCTTGGAATTTAAAAGTTAAAAAATACTTGTATAGTTTTTATTTTATTAAAGTTATAAATAACAAGTTAAAAGTTAAGAGAAATATGTGAAAGTGTTATATTTAGATATAGATTTTATTTTAAAAATAAAAAAATGTGAAAGAACAAAGTCAAAAATACAACATATCAAAAAATGAGAAGTTTTTATTATGTAAAACATAAAGTTTTATATGTGAGAACTGAAAAGCGTTGACATTATGAGTGACAATTAGCAAAAAAAGCTGAATTCTCACTGTCAATTACAAAAATTGTAGACATTATTTTTGGCAACATTGTCACTGTCAACATTTTTTTGAAAAGTTACTATGTTTTTTCATAGTACGCTTAATTAAATTTAAGCGGGCTAGCAAAAATTAACCATTTTCTGTGTGTTTTTGTTCACATATAAAAATTAAAAAAAACATATAAAAATAAGTAAAAAAAGTATCAAAGTTCTTTATTATTTTATTAAAAATAATATTTTGGTAGTGGTAATATGATATTTTACTATTGCGCTTATATGAAGTTGTTAAGAAGTTGTATTCAAGTATTGAAAAGGGTAAAGTGTCAACAATGTCACTTACGACATTCTTTATATGAGGTGACATATTAATCTAGGCTTAATTGCACAGCTCTAATTTGCTTAACTCCACCCCAGGGGATGATCACAAGCAAATAAACGACATTTACAGGTGTTGACATTATTTTTAATAATAAATTCTATAGTAACTTACATAGTAAGTCACGCTTAAATTATTGGATCCCTGTTAGCCACCAATCCACTTAATATATCAAAGCCGGAATAAGTGCCACATATATATTTATAACATGAACCTTTCAACAATCAAATTTATGTGCACTGTCTTTTTCAATATAATAATTCAATAAAAAAATATTTTTAAATGCACACTTTTTTTACTGTAGATGCTTCAGTTTTGTTATTAAAAATAAGTTTGGCTTAAAAAGGGTTGACATTGACACTTTTACGTCGTGAAAACAAATAAAAAATAAACTAATTTTTATTAGTAAAAGTAAAGGAAAAAAGAGGTTAAATCAAGTTTTTATTAAGCTTAATATTAAATTGTGTCAAGATGGCCACAATTTTGTCGTGTTTTCTGGGTTTGCACCCCTGAACACTTTTAAAAAAATAGAATTAAGCTAGCGCAACTAGCAAAAAACATAGGAGATTTAGAGTTTTGAGTTGACAGTGGCCATGTCGACAAAGTGTCAACATGGGCGCTGCTGTCCATATGTGATAGAAGAAAAATTTGAGCAATTGAAGCAATCAGCTTTTGCCATCCCTTCCCAGTCAACAAACCCTGCCTCCCCAACTCCCATCAAGCCACCCGCCTTCCAACCCTGACTGCCAAACCACCCCCATTCCCTCCCCACTATCTCTGATCTTGTCCCTTTCACAGGCGCAGATGAAGGCGACGTTCATTCCACCCATTCCCTCCCCTTCTTGTCTTTTGATCAGTAAAAAATCTTTTCTTTGTGACAACTTATTAAAATTAATATTTCTCTTTCAATTCTCAAATAACAATATTTCTTTTACATTGTTAGCATTTCCCATATTTAAAAAATATGTTGTATATTTGAAGTGATAACATATACAGTAGTTTTAAAAGCTATGGCAACAAGCAAAAACAATTCAGATTTAAACAAAATAAACTCATATTTAAACAAAATTAAAAATAAACCAATTTATATTGATTTACAATAGATTTGAAATTCATTTCACTTTTGTTTACATCTGAGTTTATTTTGTCCAAACCTGAATTGTTTTTGCTTGTTGCCATAGCTTTTAAAACTAGTGTAATTATTTGCATTAATATTTTTCATCATCAATAATAAATTAAGAGCCACAAATATAACTTTTGCATTAGAGTATTGCAATTAGACGTCAACTCTTGATTCTGTGATATTATGTGCATAGCTCAATGCATTTTTTATGCACATAATATCACAAAATCAAGAGTTGGTGTCATTGCATTATTCTAATGCAAATTTTTTATCTGTGGCTCTTAATTTATTATTGATGATGAAAAATATTCATGCATTGAAGGTAGTACTATAAAAACCAGTTTTTTATGTAATTCAAACAAAATATCAAATATTTACAACTTGATAAATGAATTAGAAGCACACCTGCAAAAGGTTGTTGAAATAGAAAAAACTATCAGGGAACTAGTAACAGGAAAGCTAGGCAACAGAGGCCAGCCACTAATCCAGTCAAAAGAAGATGCTCTGAATAAATTGGGAAATATTATAGATGAAAAAACAAAGAAGTGTTACTCAATCTTCAGGGAACAATCTTATCAAGTCTGAAGTTCAATGACACAGCCTACAATTTGTGGGAGTTCTGGCAAGGGGCCAAAAAAACAATAAGAAAATCAAGATTATTGAAGGAACTGAAATTTTAAAGGAAATCAACACAAATGAAGAAGAAACCAATCAAACAGAAACATATGAAAATGAAACACAATTAAGAAGAAGAAGCACTTCAAGAAACGCTGAAAATTTATCAAAAGAAAATCAAGAGGAAGAACAAGTAGCACAGAAAATAAGGAAGATAAGACTCATGAAAGCAAATGAAGAGCAGCCAACACTCATGAAGCTTGCTGAAGGGGCGCTGGTGGCTGAGGGGGCTGTGGGGAAAACAATAAATAAGTTTTTTATGTTTTTCTTATACTTACTTTATTTATAACTAGGAATGGGGACAAGTTTGCTGAAGTGGCAGCCTTTACACCCATTAGGGTTTACAGGGGTTATCAATCACTGGTAGCCTCTGTAATTCAAATAAATAAAAATGAAATCAAATAAAATAGTTCAAAATAACATCAATCAATATGCAAATAAGAAAGCAATGAATAGGGAATTTAAAGCGCCAGAAGCAAGTTCAACTTGGGCCAGAGAAGCCTATTAAGTAGGCTCAAGTATCAAGTTCAATGAAATGATGGAAGTTAAACTGAATGTCAACATGAATTTTGATGAATATACCTTTGAATGTCTTGAACGTTTTCAATTTTCAGCTATGAATGCATATGAAATAAACCTGAAAAAAATCAATTTCAAGTTTCACAAGAAAAAATCATGGCAGCTATTTTCAATAAATTAAGAAAAGTAATATTTAAATCAAATAGGTGAAGTATTCTTAGTCAATAAGATCAAACCTTTATTCATATCTTTTGCAGAGGCATGGGTGGCCAATCCCTCTAAAATGCCCAACTTGCCTTTACTCAGATTTAGCAAATACATCCTATATGAATAGATTAGTAAGTATATACAAGAAATTCTGCATATTTGCAGAAAGCTATACTTCACTGCACCTTGCTGTTCACCTTGGGGTAACCATCTACTGCATCATGAAAGCCAATGGGAAAAAGCTGGAGGACATCCCCCTTCAAATGGACGTCTTCTGGCTGGCACTGGACAAAATGAAGATACCACAGGGCTATCAGACCGTAGAGCATGTCCTATATAACTTTTTTATGTTATCTTTGTTGTACAAATACACTATACCTCCCAAGAACCAACTCCTAATCAATTTGCTTTTGCAACTGCCTTTTATAAGACGTTCAGCAACCACCGGGGTGCAGAGCGCCACCCCTCTTGCAATTGCATCCAGGGTTGTCCCCCACGTACAGAAGAGTATGTGGTCCCATTTAGATGCATTAGCTGATTTTTTTAGGGTATAATACCCTGGAATAATTGCATTCCCTTTGCAATTTGCATCTCCCTAATAAATTATCTCCACTTGCAATATAACTTTTATATGTATTTTATATATTTTTTTAAAAAATATTTAAATTTAAATATTAAAATTATAATAGTGATATATATAAATATATCATGCTTCAGTATTTATATTAAGCAAACATGTGAAATAATAAAATATGATTTAAAAATGTGTTTATTTAGTTGCTTGTCAAGTACGTGTTTGTATATTATATAGTGTCAAGTTTATACTTCTGGGAATATAATAAACAAAATAAAGGGGAAGATTAAGAAGAGAATGATACTTTATTGGATATGAATATAGAATATTATATAGTATCATGACAAGCCACATGTTGTCCATGTACGTCATGGAGATCATGGGGCTTATCTGAGTAATGTTCCTCTTGGGTCACAAGGCTTAATCAAGTTGTGTTCCATTTAGGACCTGAATTGAGTGATCCTTGTCATAGATGGTTAACTGATAATGGTGCCACCAGTTTACTGCCTGGGCAGTGAACCACTTGGTGAGCCGCTCAGTGATTTACTTGGGGCGTTAATTCCCTGAGAGGGAGTAATCAAAGATGTTCCAACAATAGTTAAACAACAAGAACTGAATTTATCTGCATCAAGCAGCCCACTCCACTTATGTTCTAAACAAGTGATTGTTTAGAACTCAAATTACCTTTCTCTTGTAATATGATTGATAAATATATTTGATATGCTTAACCCACGTCATAAATACTAATTAGTAAGAGATACATGAAAATCATTGGTTTTCAGTTTGTGTGGCTATAGTGACACTAAATCAGTAAGGTTAGATGATGACTTGCAAGGTCCAATTTGTGGCTTAAAAAAAGCTAAAGTACCAAAAAGGGTTCATAATTATTTAAATAAAATTATTCTATTTCTATCTTTTTAAATCTATTTATTTTTTAGCTCAACAGTCAGTAAAATAATGGTGCATTATAATAAAAATATTTGTCTCTATATCTAGTATAATTAATTTTACTGAACTTTTGTATGTATTCTTATACAGTAGTTTTAAAAGCTATGGCAACAACCAAAAATACCTCAGATTTAAACAAAATGATTTCAGATTTAAACAAAATCCAACTCTCAGGTTAAAATATACACTCTGTTAACAGGGTTCATTGGCGTTAATGGGCAAAATGAGTCAACACAGCAACAAAGGGCTCACACACAAAGCAAAACCATTCAAAATACAATCCAAAATACATTGATTCACAAACAAAATGGTGTGAGTTGACTTTTGGTGTACATATGTTTACTATGTGAATTGGTGACAAAATACACCCAAGCAAGGTGTGTCAAAACTCAAACCAAAAACAAAATGTAATAGCAACTCACTAAGAAAACAAAATCACTCACACAATGTGTGCAATGGATTGTAATCATGAATGATACCAAGGTATCTAAAATAAGACACAAGATCTGAAAAATAAATTTTAAAATTATTGTGTTGGATGTTTGAATTTGGCAGTAAAATCTGAAAAAATGGGAGGAAATTATTTCAGGTATTCAAAAATGGGCGTTGTAAAACCAAAAACAACTAATTAAGAAATAAAAAATCTATAATTGGGATATTGAGTGGGAAAAATATTAATTAAATATCCATATTCAGATAAAAGCAAAAATTAAAATTAGGGAGTAACTTAATTGAAATTTATTTAATATTTTATTAAATTTTAAAATGAAAGGAACACAACACCAGAGTACCAATACACCCGTTGTGTGCCGTGGTCACAGTTGCCCCCGCGGGTTAAAGAATAGAGTTAGTGCAACCCAAGTGCCTACTCAAGGAGGAGACGGGAGAGGAGAGTTCCATAGTGACGCTGCACTGGCACAGCCAGTTCAAGGAGCACAAGCTGCTAGGGTGCGGAGCATAAACCCTCAGGTCTCAAAGCTGACCTGGAAGCCAACCAAGGCCACCACTACAAAAGAAAGTTAGAAACAAGGAGGTAGAACTTACTTTGTATGTGTTTGACGTTGTGTACTGGCAAGAGTTGGTCCCGTCAGCCATGCTGGAGAAAGTGAAGCCTGTACTTGATACTAGCTACAAGCCCTACGTCAGTGATGGTAATCAGGAAGAGGATGAGGAGCCTGAGTTCTGTCAAACTGATGAGGGACAGCTGGTGTTAAAAAAGGTTGCAGCCTTCTATACCAAGGTACCTATGCCCTGTGTTGTGGCCAATGCCAACAAGTCAATCCCCACTGCTAAAAAGCCCGCCCAGAAGTGCATCCCTGACATCAAACACATCATCCTGCTTAAGCTAATGCGGGAATCAGGTGATTACAAGGCGGCTGCGGCCCTTGTTGGAGTGGATCCCAAGTATGCCAGCAAGACCTTCCAAAAATTCATCAATACTGGTTGTGTCCTTTTTGCGGAGAAATCCTTGTGTGTTTCTACCATGCTCACCAAGGAGCACAAATGGGCAATCTGCCAGTGGATCACCCAGGACTGCCATCTTTAACTGGCAAATATACAGGCCATGATTAAATCTACTTTTGGGATTGAGGCCTCAATTTCTTCTATTATCATTTGGTCAAGGGAATGCGCTTTTCTTGGAAAAAGCTTGGGGTATCCCCCTACAACAGAAACAGCCCAGCCAATATTGATGTCCGGAAAAACTATGCAGAGGTGTACACTGCCCTCAAAGCTAAGGGGACAGTCAAATTTTATTATATTGACAAATTAGCATTTGCCTTGTCAATGCGCAATGGGTATGGCTATGTCCCCAAAGGCTCCAATGACAGGATGGCTTGGCGTGCTGTAGTCCGCGCCACAACCCACTCAAAGGTGGCTCTCCTCGGTCCAAAGGGGGTTGAGCTTTATCAAATGATATTGGGTTCTCACATCAGCCGTACCTTCTTGTCATTCCTCCAATTGGTCCAGGAGCACCTGAGACGCACAAGCCCGGGCTTCACCAATGTGATTGTGTTGGACAATGTTGGTCTCCACAAGGTGGCTGACATTATTGAGGAATTCCCAATGATTGACACAAGCATTGCAGTGGGCCCCCAGCAATTGGCCATGGTAAATTTACACTTTCTCTTCCTCCCAGCCTATTTGCCCTTCCTAAATCCCATTGAGGAAGTCTTTGGGTGGCTCAAGCAAGTTGTCAAGCGAGGAACCCCAACTGGGACTGAGGACCTCTTTAATTTGCTACAGGCCAGGATCCACACCCTCCCAGCTGAGACCATGGCCAAATTCTATGGCCACACTGATTTGTTCATCCCTGTGTGCCTAGCCAAACAGCCAATCAATTAAAGGCTTGGTGTGTCCAATTTTTTTTATATTCTCTTATTTACTATTCAAGATTTATTAATTATCATTTTATATTTAGATGTTTCCACGCCTGCAATCACATTCAGAAGATCCATCAATAGATATAATTAATTTATTTATTTTATTATATATTAATTTATTATGCCATCTGAGGTAATCTCAAATGCTCAATACTGGATTACGCAAAAATATTTAAATCACTTTGGTCAAATAAATATAAAATAGTCTTATAAAAATTAAACGTAAATTGTACAAGTTGGAATTTATTTTATTAACATATTATTTTATGCTTTTATGAAACCTGTTTCCGCAATATATTTTGCAAAACTGGTTTGCTGAAATAAGAATTAGAAATTTTTATTATAATAAAAATAATATGAATTGTAATGATTTTTATTAGAAGGGAGAATTTATTCAAACACCTGTAGTGGGTTCTTTGGTATGTACCCACCCCGCAATGGAGGTGGCACACAACCTCCACCGCCACACTGTGAACAGTGGATACATCCTAATTGAAATACTCCCTCCTGCTGGTGAAAGGCAGTAGGGTCAGGTGGGAGTGAAGCAGCAGCTTTTCAGGCGGGGCTACAAACCCATATATCCCAGCCAGGACCAGGGCGTTTTGGATTACATGGTCCACTGAGTTGTATCCAGGGGGGAACTTCTTCCTGTTGAGTGTGAGCCGGGCCTCATTGATCCCAAGAAGAACCCTGTCCAGGTCCTCTACAGACGCGCCCATCCCAAAGTAGAATAGGAACCCCAGGTAAACAACCAGATGAAGCCTTTGCCCTGCAAAGGCTTCTGTGAACTCACACAGTTTATTATAGACCACACTGATCCTCTTGTTGTACCTGGTTTTTGAAAAGATCAGCTCCATAGCTTCAGGTACCCCTGTCTTGTTGGCACTCCAGCCCAGCCTAAAGTCCACCAGGAGAATCTTGGTCTTCTTTACGGCTGTTGTATCTGCAACAGCCAATTTTGACACCACACATCCAAAGTTCTCCAACAGGTAAGAAATTGTGTGCTCCAACAGGAAGCAGAAGCAAGCAGCCACATGAGCCCAGCCCATCTCTGGTACATTCTTGAATGGGAGCGTCCCCAGGACGTCCCAAACAAGCTCAATGGAGTTTACACAGTAAACTCCACTGAGGGATACCGGGTCCAGGCAGACCAGTTAGACATCCTTGTAGGCAGTAACTGCCCACTCAGATGCCCCCTCGGCATGCATAAGTTCTGCCAACGCCTCCTGCAATATTAGAAAGGACCTGTGGATACGGTCCTCCAGCTCCTGCACAACAGGGGGGGAACAGATACAATTGCTTTGCCACATGAGTGGCATAATTTGCATAAAAGGTGGCCGGGACAAAGGGGATCAGGACTTGGCGGAGTTCACCATCTACATTTTCTAAGAAAAAAGGTAAGTTTTTTTGAAAAAATTTTAATTTTGTTTTTTAGGCTACCTTCTTGTGTTTCATCCTTGCCTGCAGCCTTGGATGGCTTGGCCATTCTTGGCGCAATCAATTGCGCAGGCAGTTTGGTATCCTTTGCCCTGGCACGCTTGGCAGGTTTGAGATGTTCATACATCTCCGGGTCATCAACCCAGGTGGACGGTGCAGAAAGATTGTATGCCTTAAATTGCAGGCCCTTGACCAAAGTTTTTTGAATATTTAGTAAGCGCTCAATTGTCTTCTCTGGGGTGTCTGGCATTTTTGACATTAGTTCCTTTGCGGACACCTTGTCAATTTTGTCCCCAGTGAGGACAGCAGACTTCACTTTGGCTTTGACCTTGCAGTCAATGTCCTTTATTTTGGCAATCACCAAGTCAAGATCTTTCAGAAGCTTCTCCAATTCTCTCATTGATTTTTTACTAACGTTTCCATATGTTTTTATAGCTTTTGCCCCAATAAATTCTGTATTATTTTGATACTGTTGCCTCTTTGTTTATTCCTTTTTGTTTTCCCATCTACTACATTATCTCATCTTTTTACCCATTTTGTATATGTTTTACGCTCATCTTGATATGTGTTGTTTGCTTTGTGTTGGCATTGTTTCCTTGATTACCATATTATTTTTAGCGCTTGACATAGCCCCTTGTGAAAATATTAACAACAATTTGGTGATCAGCTAAATTTGAATTAGAAAATTATAGGTTAATTGATTTTAGATAAAGTTGTTACTGATCCAAATTCAAAACCTTAATGATAAAATTTAAGCCAATCAGGAGCTGAGTGATAAAGTGATTATTGTGACATAAAGGGTCATTCAATAATTCTTTGATGCATGTGCACTAATTAATATGATTGGCTGGATGTTTTGCCATTGTACGCCATTGCTGCTGTGGCAAGTTATTGATGGACTAGTGCTAACCCAGCAGCTGATTAGGCACTAGTCCATCAACAACTTGCCACAGCAGCAATGGTGTACAATGGCAAAACATCCAGCTAATCATATTAATTAGTGCACATGCATCAAAGAATTATTGAATGACCCTTTATGTCACAATAATCACTTTATCACTCAGCTCCTGATTGGCTTAAATTTTATCATTAAGGTTTTGAATTTGGATCAGTAACAACTTTATCTAAAATCAATTAACCTATAATTTTCTAATTCAAATTTAGTTGATCACCAAATTGTTGTTGATATTTTGCAAGGGGCTGTGTTTAAGTGCTAAAAATAACTGTGTTCTGGATCTAGATACACAACATAGTAAATATATGATTTTATAGAAATAAGCTGAACATAAAGAATAAAACCAACTATAAATAAAGAGAACATGAACAATTGAAATTTAAAAAAAGATAATATAAATAGAAAATGTTTGGTGACAGGGGTTTATTGGGGTGGGGGAGAGTGATGCCTAGGAGTGAGAATAACACAGGAAGGAAGACGTAGAGACGGTGCTGGCCTGGGGGGTCTGGGATTGGGTGGGTTGGGCTTGTGGGTTAGGGGTGTTGGTGGTGGGGGTGGAGGCAGGAGGATTTTGCATGATGGCTGCCATATAACGCTTTTTGTATTCCTCATTAGTCATTGGCTTGATGGGCTGGTAAGTGGCAGTGGCCCGAGGTGGAAGGTGCTTATCCTTACGTGATTGGTTGTCCATTTTCACATGGAAAACCATTTGTACAAACAAGTCAGCCACCATCTGGCGGCCAAAGAGAAAATTGTGGTCAAAGACCCCAAGATAGAGGTTGTTGAAAGCCTGAGGGCGGCGCTCACGTAATGTGAATCCCATGTTGAAGAAGACAACATCAGCCAGATGGATGTCTGCATGGCCGGCGGGGTAGACTGAGGCCTGGTGCCTGCGTCCCTGGATGGCCTCAAGGGCAGTGGAGCTACCCTCCATCTGGTGGCTCAAGAAAACCTGGTACTTGGAATTTGAGCCATCCCAGGAGTCAAGTAATCCACCAAGGATGTGGCTGTATGAGTAGCCATCAATGAAATATGGGTTTGTCCAATAGCAAACAAAACCCTTGGCTGAAACAGCCTGAAATGTACCAATGAACGTCCCCTTCTTGACCTTCTTCCTTCTATTCTTGGTGGCGGCTTTTCCTTGCTTGCCAAAATCATCAAAAGCTATTGGTAGCTTGTAATAGGAGATGAACATGACATCATTAGTTAGACTAGTCAGGAATTAGACCAGGGTTGATTTGATGGTGGTGTCATACGGGGAATCCTCAGTGCCATCCCATTGGTTGCCGGCAAAATTGGTAAGAACCCATATGGAAGCCACCTTCCCATACATCCAGAGCTGCACCATGCGCTTGGAGATCCATATGTTATGGTGCTTGAGCTGCATCCAGACCTGGGTCAAGGGAAGCTTGGGATCCTGATGGAGGAGGTCAAGCATGATTGGGTATGCCTCAGATATTTGTGACTTGGGGGCTTTCTTGGGCTTCTTGGCTGTCCTAATCAGATTCCCCCTGTTCATCAGATTGTTAAATTACCGCAGGACAGTAGCTCAGGTAAATTGCAACTGGGTGACAATCTGTTCCCAGGACAGACCCTGTAGATTCAGTGCCACATTAACTGGAGAATTTGGGTGGTTATGATTTGTTGTTTGGGGCACTGAGCCAGGGTAGCTGAAGCCTGATTGGTTGTAGGGGGCAGGTTGGCTGGTGAAAGGAAGTTGTTCCAAATCAAGCTTGCCATCCTGATTGGTTGGTTGGTGGGCAGCTTGTGTGGGGGTGGGTACGGGAGCAGGGGCAGGGGCAGAGCTAGACACTAAGTGACTCTCAAACAAGTCAAAGCCATAGGGGTTGGTGGTCAGATACAGGTCAGCTTCCTTGTTACCCGCCTCAAAGGCTTGGGTGTAAACAGGTGCCTCCACGTTCTGAGCCTCGCCTCCGTTGAAGCTGGCTTGGCTGCTGCTGGCACCATCAAAGGTATTGCTTGTAAAAACCATTGTAAAAAACCTAGGATAAAATCACTAAAAGTAGAAATTTTAAAATTTAATGATTTATTTTTATTGCAATCTTGAGTCCATATTTGGAAGGTTCTCAAAACCTTTTCATACAAATCTGGAGCCATGAAAATGGATAAAATGCCTCTGTCCTGAATTAGATAGCTGTTGATTGGCTGTTAAACTGTTATTTTTCTATTTTAGGCTGCTCATACTACACATCTTGTGTGAGTTCATTTTGTTTTGTGCTTGTGTAATCTTGATTCTAGATTGCTCAAGTTTTGTTTCACTTTAGTCTTTTTGTTGGTGCCTCATATGAATCCTGGTTGGATTATAATGTACTCTGGAACAGCATCCATCCATTTCACTTGTGTTTCAGTTCATTTTGTTTGTGGTTTGAACTACCCTGCTTGATATTTGATATAATTTTGTGTAATGGGCTAGTAAAATTCGTTTTTTGTTTGACAGTCCATTTATTAACTGAAATTTTATAAATTAATTGAATCCTGAATCTTGCACGACTTGGATTTTGTTTAAATCTGAAATCATTTTGTTTAAATCTGAGGTATTTTCAGTTGTTGCCATAGCTTTTAAAACTACTGTATGACTATAATACAATTCAATGTCACAGCATACTATATAATTAATAATTTTTGAGTCCTAATAAAAACAAAATAAATATAAAAAAATAAATCTGGAGCACCCATTTATCTGATTGGCTTGGATACAAGGGCTTTAAGGAAGGAGGATTCCGAGTGCTTGTAAAAAGCTACCACCACATCAGGTGGCATTGCAAATTGGCTGATCTCAAGAATGTTGAAGAGATCCTTGGTGTCCTGAGGGAGGCCTTTGTTCACCTTATTCTTGATCCAATCAAACATCTTCTTGATTGAATTCAGAAATGGAGAATAGGGCAGAAGGAAGAGGAGTCTCATTGGGCAGTAAGCCAGGCAGTGGCTGGCCAAATGTGTATTTTTATCTAATGGTGGGAACTAAGAAATAACCAGATCCACTTTGTAGAGACCAACATTATCAAGCACAACAATTTTAGCTGTGCTGCTGTAATTGATCCGGAGATATTTCTTTACAGCTCAGAGAAAATTGAGAAAAGTCCTGTAATGTGGGAACCCTTGATCATTTGGTATTGGTCCAACCCGTGAGGACCCACAAGCGCAACCATGGAATATTTCTGGGAACAAATGGCTGCACAATGTGCTACACCATCCTTGGACCCCTTCTCAACCCACCCATGCCTAGACCTGAGCAAGGGGGAAAACAACAATTTGTTGATGTAAAAGAATTGGACATTTCCAGTCTCCTTTAGGGCCAGATAAGCCTTGGCATAAATGTGTCAATCCTCAATGGTCTTCTCACTGTTTCTGTTGTACAGAGAAACTCTGAGTACTTTCCATGAAAAGCCCAAATTGACTATTTCTTGGTAAAAAGGGTTTTAGAGACAGAAAGCCCAAAATCTGTGGCAAACATTGATTGGACAGCAAGTGAGTCCTGATGGCAATCCTTGGTAACCCACTGCTTGATTGCATCAATATGAACGGGCTAAAGGAGTTTGGGCTGCCGCTTAGCCTTGGTGGATTTGGCAATTTGCCCAGTGTTGCCATACTTGGTGTTGATGTTAGCAATGTATCTGGCCATGACACCAAATTGGGATACAATATCCCAAACCACCATTCCCCCGTTCAAGCAGTTGAGGAGAGCTTTACGCTCACTATCTGTCAACCAATGCCGGCCCTTGGCAGGTACCACGGCATCCTGGCTGGCAGGCTCAACACAGGGGATGGGGAACTTTGTGTAGAAGGTGGAATCACTCTTACTTGTAGTGGCGCTGTCAATGGTAGAATATGTCACAGGCACAGATGGCTCCTCAGTTTTGGCCAATGGCTCATAGGAGGTGTGAAAAATGTGGGGCAGGAAGTGGCAACTCTTGGATCAAGAGTGCAGGCCTGAGTGACTACTGGGTACATAGTGGAGGTGTAAGTAACCTCATTGTTACTGGTGACCCTGGTATAGGAGACTTTGGTGGCAGGCCTTGAGAGCGGCTTCTGTCTAGGATTCAGGCTGTGTGATCTGGCTTGGGATGCAGGAGGTGGTTGTCTGGCGCTGACGCCTTGGGGGGCCTGTGTGTTGGCATGAGTCCCCTTGAGTTGGGTTCTGGGTCTGTTCTTGGACCCTCTGGGACGCCCTTGTGGACAGGGTTCCCTGTGGGCTTGTGCAGGAGCTGGTTGAAAATGCAATTGGCGGTCCATAAAAATAAATGAAAAATATATCTTAGATTGTATATGTATTTATTTGGATTTTAGGGTTATTTGGGAAGTTGTTTTCTCTTGATTTAGCCTTGAATAGTAACAGAATGTCTATATCCGTAATTTAAAGTATATAATACTTTATAATTTCTGGGTTTGGATAATTTAAATTTTAACCACTTTTTATGTCTAAACATGGTTATTGAGATTGAATTTTTAGTTTGATTTTAGTTGTGATGGAGCTTTTTGATTTGGGTTGGTGTTTCCTAGTGTGCTTACTGTACATTCAATTTGGATTCCAGTTCCCGCAATTAATATCTGAGTTTAGTAGTGGCATTCAAAAGCAATTTGAAATTTGGTTCTTGGATTTGACAATCTTTCAATTCCAAAAAACATAGTAAACTTAATGAAAATGGTTGATGGATTTGAACACTTTAAATCTTATTCCAGTTAATTCATTTTGTCCATTGGAAATATGCAGTTTGACTTGAACTTTGCAAAGTGTCTATGAGTTCTTGAATTTTTAAAAATCCAAATAAAAATCCAAATAAAAATACAAATAATTCAATTTAATTAAAAAAGGATATCCTGCAAAAGTGATTCAAAATTTGGACCAAAGATTTGACAATCCTGCATTTTTACGTTCAGGTTCTGAATTTAAAGTATTGGGACGTCCAAGTAGTGCTCAGCCAATGTGAAGTGTGTGAAAATTTTTCAAAGAGTAACACCCCACCTAAGTCTGTGTTGCCCATTTTTTCCCAGTTACCCTTCAAGGTATGGGCCCTCAACATTGTGGGGCCCATTCCCGGGAAACACAATAACAAGAAATACATCATCACTGCCATTAACTTTGCCACTTGTTGGCCAGTAGCTCAGGCGGGGAAGACACATACTGGTAACAATGTTCAATGTTTTATTGTAAAGGAGATCATTAGTAAGTTTGGAAAGCCAGAGCTACTGATTGCAGATGAGGGCACAGAATTGACCTCCAAAAATACCAATATATACCTCACAAAAAATGGGGTCCAGCACACAGTAACAACACTGTCAGGAATGACAATTTGGATGCTCCTAAATCTCAAAATACAGAACCAGAGTCAAACCCTGGACAAAACCCTTTTCAGACTGCCAGACCCATGGTCTGGGAACCCAATAACCCACTACTGATTGATAAAGTTGTTACCAGCCTGCCAGGACCTAAACTCTTAGCCGTCCTGCAGGATTCTGTAAGCAAACTGTCAGTGCAAGATGCCGAGAATTTCCCTGAGGTGCCAACTCCATATACTGGCAGTTTTCTTGGTGAAATACACAAGTTTCTCCATGAATGTTATTCCAAAGTCCCCCAAAGTCCCAGGGGAGGCACTGAACCCAAAGAGGCACCCAATACCCAAATTGACAAACAGAGGGATTCAAAGTCTTCTTATCCCAAAGCAGCCAGTGGCAAACCACCAGTGCCAAGCGCCACACTGCCATCTGAGACCCCCAATACCAACCTGCCCAAGCCCAGAAAACCCAACCAGGTAGTGAAGCCTGGCAGTATGGTATAAATACCTTCCAGGCCAAGACCAACCCCCATTGTCGTTTTTAAATAAAGGTTATGAGATATTGGTTTACCCAATTATTGCCGTATTTTATTCTTGTCATCTACCAGTTAACTTGAAGATCATCTGACCCCCCTGCCAGCTACATACCGCCTGCCAGGTGCTCCCTTTGGTCCTGTTCATTTCACAGAGTACCCCTAAAAACCTGAGTACAAGGACTACACCGCCAACAACATACTAGCCTGGGATCCCTTGGCCAGAACTGCAGAGTTAACCAGATACAACTGAGAAGGCCCTTGGTACATTACCAAACCCCGCCTGTTCAGAGATAAATACAACTTCCTTCCTGCCTACCAAATGGAAATGGAGCCACCTGTCACCCCCCAAACCAATGCCTGCCTCTGCTGCCAAGCTCCCACTGGACTATACCAACAAGCTTTTTGGAATTGTATTATTACTCTCACAGGAGTAATAGATACTATTGTCCCTGCTGCTGGTCTGTGGTTGTGGGTGGGAAAGTCAATGTCCTACCTCATTAAGTTAGCACCAATCCTTTGGTGGGCCCTGCCCACTCAGTCTGCAACCCGCCAGTTCCCAAACGCTAGCAAGCTGACCAATCAGGGTTGGTTCCCTGACAAACACCATACCATCCTCCGTGCAATCAACAAGGGGAGCAGCTAAACGGCAGCTTAGTGCAGGCCCTTTCCAAGATCATTACCGGGATACCTGAGGACTGGCATAAGCAGCTACTGACTGCACTTCTTGTATGCTGTACGTGTGTGAACAGATCCACCGGGAAAAGTCCCTTTGAGCTTGTTTATGGCACACAACCCAATATTATTCAAGCCCTCACAGGACCCAAGCTGGAAATGCCCAGCAAAGTCCACCCCACTCAGATCTCCAGGTCATACAGGCCAATAGCAAGCAATCAGAAAAAGAAGAAAAGTGTCTACAAAAGACCTTTGTCCCCATCCAAGACAGACATGAGATTGGTGACAAAGTTTGGGTCATTAACGTTGACAAAAGTAAACTACAACCCAAAAAAGTAGGCCTAGCAATCATCCTAAAGGTAAACCAAAACAACACTTACCTTGTACAAGGACTTGGAAAACACAAGCAAGATAAAGTCCTCCATCATGATCTTTAAGACCCTGTAAAGCAAGACAAAAACAACAAGAAACTTTCCTACCAGCCATCAAACAACAGTTATTCCAATACGGTTCCCAGGCCCCTGACAACCTCCCTGATAACCTGCCCCCAGATGAGGCTGACCTTCATCCAGGGGGTGTCAAAACAGCAGGCTTGACCTTATAGCAAGGTTCCAAATAAGCAGGTTTGTGACCTGCAACCCAATTGCCCAGTGACTTGAAGCCAAACTAGGAAGTTGACTCAAATTTCCAAATCCAACAACATGAACAAATTATGATCCCTTACAGTGGATACCTTGTTTTGGCGTTTGAATCATTAATAGGATCAAGTCACCCCCTTCACCATCCAACCAAGTGATCAATACAATCATGTTCCTGTTATCCATGATTCACACCAACTATATAATACTTATCTCTCAATAAAGAACATTATCTAGTTTTCAAATATTTTGCCCTTGTAACTCTGCTAAAACAGCACAGTTATAACACTAGGGGTTTTGGAAGGACTTCTGGGTTTGAGAGGGTCCAAAGAGAGGTAACGTTTATTAAGAAAATGACTAACACTTTTAAAGATTAAGGGGAACTCAAACAATAGAGTTTGAAAATCAATAAATTTTAAAATAGTGTAGCAAAAGACTCCAAATTTAGTGTAAGAAGAGAATGAACAAGCAGGGGACTAAAAGTCCCTTTTCTAGACTTAAGGAAATGGGTTGCAGTTTGGGTGATCACCTAATCACTTGATTTGATCTGATTGGTTAGGGGAGAACTTTGCTGGGCAAAGCCAGGGGGACTGAAGGTTTTCATACCAATTTTCAAACTTAAATCTGATTGGCTGGAGTTGGCTTTAGACTTTTGTGATTCATTTGACTTTATGTGCATTGAGTGGAACCATCTGATTGGTTGTCCCTAATTGTTTTCAAAAGCAGGTGACACCATGCCAATATATTGTCCAAATTAATTAGTTTTTCTTCCCAGGGGGAGCAACAAGGGCTGGAGGGTCTGCAAGGTAAGCTAGTAAAAAATCTTTCATCCACAGTGTGAGCCAAATCCTCTAAAGAATTGAGTGGTTTGGCTGATGTTTGGGAGTTTTTCTTAATTTGGCAAGGAAAAACGGTGTGATCCAAAGCCAAAGGGGCCAATGAATTTAAGCAAAGAATTTGATACATTTATTCCTACTTATGAATATAGGCTCATAAGTTGTTTTTCTATATTTCACTATAGAAATTAATAATGCATACCAACAGTATGATCTTTTTCTCTCCACTTAAATAGAATCAAATTAGGGAAAGGACTCAGAATATCAACTCTTTATTAGACAGCTGATATTGAGGCTGGCCCAGCTGCTTGCATTTATCTGAGTTAGCTCACACCACTAAGAAGATACTAAAATAGCGTTAGGGCAGGGGGCCAACTTTGGGTGTATGTGGTTTGTGAAGAAAGCTTTCTTGAAAACTTCCACAGCTCAATATTCTTTCAGATGCTGTATAACTACCCCTCAACCTGAGAAGAGTAGCTGTCTACCTAGGCCAGGTTTCAGGGCTATCTAGCCTGGTTGGCTACTAGTTGGTGGAGGTGATTGTTCCTCAATAAGAGCTACTCTAATACAATAGGCTCACAGCCTTTTATCTTAGAGTGTTTGGCCTGGCAGCCCAGTCCATGGTGAAACCTTCTAGATGTAATGCAGATAACAGTCCATATGACGGCCCTCTTGTTCTAGGATATAATTAAAGTTTAGAATAGTGCTCATTATTGGATTATATTGAGGTGCTTGAGGAAGGAAACTAATTGATGAGCAATAATTGCATGTTCTGCTCATTAATTAGGAACAGAGAATTTGCTAATATCAAGATATGATTTTTTCACTGATCTATTGATCTTGGGGCCTGGTTGCCCGTATTATTTTGTTGAAATCATTCCTAAGATAGATTGACAGCTGGCCTACATTAATTAGTTATCAGGATTCACCTTTCTTTTTTAACTGCTATTTCTTTTAACCATTCTTATTCTGGTCTATATTCTCCAAAATTATCCATGATTAGCCAGTCATTTTTATTCCTCACATCCTGCATCATATTCTCTCTCTTATTCCTTACATTTACTACCTTTTGGATCCAAATTTAAGTTTTTCCTAAGACTTTTAGCAATCTAAAGGTGGTTAATATCATTTCAAAACTCCCTTATCTTTCTGCTGCAGGATTTGAACCATGGATCTATACGTCAAGTTAGCAATTTGGTTTTCAAACGCCTTACCTTTCATTATATGCTCAATTATTTGTCTTCCAAGCCATGGACCTAGTTTTCCCTTCCTTTTTTGCTTGCTTAAACAACTAAGCATTTGTTGTAACTATCTTTCCCCTCCTGGTGTCTCTTTCATGCTAAGCTTAACTTTTTAAAGTTAGTTTGAAGCAGTTGAGCCTCCATATCTTTTTTCTTTTACCAGATGTCAGTAACCTACATAGGTCAAATCTATTATTTCAAAAATTCAACTCACTTTCCCAAGCTCAATAAAAAGGCTTGATTTTCCAGTCTCAGCAATAAGTTGAGATTGTTTGACTTGCACCCCAACAGGTACCTGTTAGATTTTGTGGCTTATGTTTCCCTTAGTGATATTTTATTTCTTGCAATTACTTTCTTTTCTTATTTTAGCTTATATTCCATTTGATTATATTTTCCATCAGTTAGGCAATTTTTATAGTGAAACACAAACTTTAATTGTTGATAGCTTTAATCCACCAGCTAGCACTGACCATTACCCTGACTTAGAAATTGATTTCTTGACACAATCTTCAGTTATTAAGACTAGACTTTATTTACTTTTCTTAGGCTTAATCAATTGTCTTAGTCCCTAATTTACTTCCTACAAACTTTTTAGGAGCTTTAGTGCAGTTATTGTTGCAAACCTTACCTACCTTTTTATATTTAACAAACATTAATATTCTTGAGTTAAAGGCTTTAGTCTACAATAATTTACCCCAAGACTTTAGACCTTACATTAGTTGAATCTATTAATTAGTCAATATCCCAAAAAATTTATACTGTAATCAAATTGTTTTTGGGCTATGAAGTTGAAGAAGATCTAATTAGTCAATTGCTAGCCTCATAGAAAATTGGTTTAGACCATATTCTTGATTAGATTTTCCTTGACCTGAAAAGTGAAACTATAGGTTTTATAAGGAGATTGTGCAGCACTTTAAAGTCTGTTAAAAAGAGTTAAATCAGCATGTAAAATTATCTCATACCAGGAGATAATAGAATGGTGCTGCTCCAACTTTATTGCTACTTGATATAAATTCTCCCATTTTCAATTTTACTTTGGTCTGAAATAATTTTGTTCATTTCAGCAGCTATGGAAACTATTTTACATTCAATGTTTCACATTCTCCAGCAAGATCCAACCAAAACCTACTCTGTTAAATCCCAATGTCCTATATTTCATTGTTATACACTAGATTTAGAATTGTAGTACTGTAAATTCAGAACCTAAACATAAAAATGAAGGATTGTCAAATCCTTGGTCCAAATTTCAAATCACTTTTGCGGGATGGCCTTTTTTAATTAAATTGATTTTTTTGAGTATTTATTTGAATATTTGAAAATGCGGGAACTCATAGACACTTTGCAAAGTTCAAGTCAAACTGCATATTTCCAATGGACAAAATGAATTAACTGGAATAAGATTTAAAGTGTTCAAATCCATCAACCATTTTCATTAAGTCTACTATGTTTTTTTGAAATTGCAGGATTGTCAAATCCATGAACCAAATTTCAAATCACTTTTGAATGGCACTAGTAAACTCAGATATTAATTGCAGGAACTGGAATCCAAATTGAATGTACAATAAGCATACTAGGAAACACTAACCCAAATCAAGAAGCTCCACCATGACTAAAATCAAACTAAAAATTCAATCTCAACAACCATGTTTAGACATAAAAAGTGATTAAACTTTAAAACCATCCAAAACTGGAAAGGATACAATATTATACACTTCAAATTATAGATATAGAAATTATATTACTATTCAAGGCTAAATCAAGAGAGAGAAAACTACTCACAACTAAACCAATAAATCCAAATAAATGCATATTTAATCTAATATATATTTTTATTTTATTTTTATGGACCACCAATTGCATTCCTAACCAGCTCCTGCACCAGCCCGTGGGGCAGCCTGTCCACGAGGGCATCCCAGAGGGTCCAAGAATAGACCCAGAACCCAACTCAAGGTGATTTATTCCAACACACAGGCCTCCCAAGGCGTCAGCCCTAGTCAACCACCTCCCGCATCCCAAGCCAGATCACACAGCCTGAATCCTAGACAGAAGCCGCTCTCAAGGCCTGCCACCAAAGTCTCATATACAAAGGTCATTGGGAATAATGAGGCTACATACACATCCACTGTGTACTGTCAGGAAGCCAGGCATAGAAAGATGCATTGGTTGGCTTGGGACAGAATACAGCCGGGTCAGAGGGTAATGCCCACCATAGGATGTGTGCTAACTTGATAATATAGGATATGGATTGCCCAAGCAAATAACAGGGCCCTGAATTGGACACCATAGTGTCTACCATTCCTGTCAAATTAATGTAGAGTACTCCAAACAGTTGGGTGGACGTAGTCTCTGCAGCGGTGAGGGTCTTAATTGGGTGGTTGGGTTGTGGGGTTAAGGGTGGAGTAATGAGAACAAAGTAGGCAGGCAGATAATTGTACTTGTCTTTGAACAATAAGGGTGGCACCTCAATCCTCTTTCCTTCATGTTCTATGTATTCAGTTTCTCTAGTCCTTGCCAAGGGATTGGCAATGAGGATGGTCTCCAAGTTATACTCTGTGTAGGCGGGGTTGGGCAGGTATTTAGTAAAATGCACAGGTCCAAAGGGGGCTCCTGGGGGACAGTATAGTGCCTGGGAGGGTTGGCAGGTTGGTCTCCAGAGGGGGCAGTTGCCTGATGGTTTACTTGGCTGGAGTTAAGATGGAAGGTCACTAAGACTAGATAAGGTAAGATTTGTTCAAACCAAAGGTTCATAAAACTTTATTATCAAAAATGACAATATGGTCATCACCATACTGCCAGGGCTTTTATACCATGAGTTTTTGCTTCTTCAATTTTTGCAGGGTTCAGGTTTGCAGACAAGGCACTGGCGGGGCATGGATCTTGGCTTAGAGTCTTGAGGGTGGCAGATCCAGGTTGTGTCTGCTCTGGTAAACAGAAGTGACAATGCTTTGTTCCGCCGCTACTGTTCACCACGTCACCTGAGTAGTTCAATCGTACTACCCATTTTGGACATAAGAATGGCAGATACTGGCAGTCATTGACAGAGTTAGCAGTAGGTTTTGTTTTAACCTCCTTAAGGCAAGCTACAACCTCTGCATAGGTCCAGATCTTTGATGGCTCAAGTTTGGCATCAATCTGGTGACCATTTGGGGAATTGTCCTTGGGGGACTGACGGGTCTCAGAGTAACTCGTCAACTCGGGTTTGCAATTTAACAAGTGGGTGGTTTCCTGTCCACTTTGTGTGACTCAAGTAGTCTTTAGAGGGTTGGGGTTTGATTCCAGGGTTTCAAATGTTGATTTTAAAACTCCAGTATTGGCGCTTGGCAGGTTGGCAGGTTTCTGTTCCTGCTGTTTGGGGTCATCTATCTCTGGTGGTCCAGGGTTTGACCCAACTGGCAATTGGGCGGTTTCCTGTCTACTCTGGTCAACATAAGGCTTTCCCTGAGACCTAGGTTTCAATTTCCAGGTTTTTAATACAAGTATTGAAATGTCATTCATGACATGTACCCAGTTGTCATCCGGCCCTGCACTCTTGATCAAAGAGTTGCTACTTCCTGCCCCTGCGTCTTTGATACCTCCTATGAGCCATTGGCCACCACCAAAGAGCCATCTGCTCCTGTATTGTATGCCACCATTGACAGCGCCAGCGCAACCAAGCGTGATCCCACCTTCTACACAAAGGTCCCCATCCCCTGTGTTGAGCCTGCTAGCCAGGATGCTGCGGTACCTGCCAAGGGCCGGCGTTGGTTGACAGATAGTGAGCGTGAAGCTCTCCTCAACTGCTTGAACAGGGGAATGGCGGTTTGGGATATTGCATCCCAATTTGGTGTCATGGCCAGATACATTGCTGACATCAACACCAAGTATGGCAACACCGGGCAAATTGCAAAATCTGCCAAGGCTAAGCGGCAGCCCAGCCTACTTCAGCCCGTTCATATCAATGCAATCAAACAGTGGGTTACCAAGGATTGCCACCAGGACTCACTTGCTGTCCAATCAATGATTGCCACAGAGTTTGGGCTTTCTGTTTCTAAAACCCTTATAAAAATCAATGGTCAAATTTGTAAGGTCTTGCCCATAATGGTGCAAGGTTATAGACTAGAGCGTGCAAAGCATTAGGATTCAAATTTAAAAGATATAAGAACGTAGGTACTGTCTGCAAGATGATCTTACAGAAACCTGCTAAAAACCTATATTGTGTCACAAATGGAGTAATAGAGTGTAAAAACCCTAAGTAAAGAAGATATAATAAAGTGTTCAGTAGTGAACAATTTGTAACTAAGGGAATATCAATATTAGGATAACCTCCATCAGCAAATTTATACATATAACTATTAAAAGATTCCTTAAGGGAAAAAATGGATACAACAATCCTAAGGCTTGTTGTTTTACAAGTTCCATTGGATTTAAGGAAAGAAAAGGCTAAACTAAAAAATGAATTTAATAAAATGTATGAATTTCTAGAAATTAAGATCTCAAAGTTTAAAAATTGTAAAAGATTGAAGGGAAGAAATCACTTAGAATTTTGGCTTAAAGCCTACTCTTCAAAAGCTCTTTATTTATAGAGAATAAGCCTTTTCTGTTGCATTTGATAAACAGGAAGGAAGCAGCCAAGAAGAGGAGCAACTAGAAAAGTTTGGAGTCAACCAGAACCAGAAAAGGGGAAACAGAAGCCAGTACTATACACAGATCAGCAACGTAACTGGAGGAGCGGCAACAACTCAAGCAGGAGTTTTGAAAGGTAAGATAAGGTGAAAATATTCTAACTTTAAGTAGAAATATATGTGGAATAAGAATAGGGAAGACAGAGCAACGACAACAATTTAAACACAAATGTTGTAAAACAAAGGTAAAGTAACTTAAAATACTAAATTATTGACAATTTAACTTAAACTTTCAAATATTAATAAATAAAAGAAAGATTAAGCAAAACTGAAAATTAACTAATTATCTTAAAAAGCCTGCCTTTTGGGGCAGGGCATGACATTACCCCCTCCAGATCCAAGCTCAGGATGTGCTTGGATATAAGAATTGATGGCATTGGGACAGTTTTCAAGGTTGGACAATGGCTCTCAAGAACTCTCCTCAACGTAATATCCCTTCCAAAGAACCAAGTATTGGAGTTTACTATAGTGATAACAATGGTTGATAATGGAGTCAACCTCATACTCAGGAGTTCCTTCAACCATATGCGGAGGAGTGACTTTGTTGTTATGATGGGAAGGAGGAGGAGAAGTCTGGAGTTTAAGGAGGGACATGTGGAAGACATCATGAATGTGATAGCCTGGAGGAAGTTGGATACAGTATGCAACCTTCCCAACTCTTTCTGTTACAAGAAAAGGCCCTATGAAACAAGGGCCAAGTTTACAAGAAGGCCATCTGATAGGAAGATTATTTGTATTTAGATATAAAAGGTTGTTGACCTGGATGCTCTTTCCTTCCTGACAATGAAGGTTGGCCTGGACCTTGTAAATCTCAATAGCCTTAGAGAGATTCTCCTTTAAGGAATTCTGGATGAGTCCTAGCTGGACAAGATACTCCTCGGGGAACAGGGAACAGACAGAGGAGGTGACAGAAGGGATAAAGGCAGGAGTATAGCCTAAGTTTGCCATGAACAGAGTCATCTTGGTAGAGGAATTAGGAGTAGCATTGTAGGAATACTGGGCCAAAGGTAGATGAGAAGCCCAATTGTCTTGTTGTTTGTTGGAAAAACATTGAAGGAAACATTCTAGTGTCTGGTTTGTACGTTTGGTTTTCCCATCAGACTGGGGATGATAGGAGGTGCCAAGGGAAAGGTGGACACCTAGCTGAGCCATAAACTCCTTCCAGAACAGGGAAAGAAATTGTGGTCCACAGTCAGAGACAATATCTCTTGGAGTACCATGGTGGGTGAAGACGTTTTTAACAAATAGGGAAGCAGTCTGCTTTGCAGTAATGTTAAAATTGCAGGGAGCAAAAATAGCCTGCTTTGAGAATCTTTTTACAATGACCAGTATGGCGTCAAAACCTTTGGACTGAGGAAGCTGGACAATATAATCCAAAGAGACAGACTGCCAAGGACCTTCAGGGACTGGAAGGGGACATATAAGACCCACAGGTTTCTGGGTGGAGTGTTTGCTTCTCTGGCAAACTAGGCAACTACTGATGTATGACTTGACAAAGGTGGACATCTTTGGCCACCAGAAGTTATTGCGGAGTTTAGAAAGGGTTTTCTTATATCCAGTGTAGCCTGCAGCAAGGGAGTCATGGAACGTGATGGTTAGAAGCTGTTGAAGGTCCAGAGAAGGGACTACCAAAAGGTTGTTGAAGTATAACACACCATCTAGCAGGGAGAAGGAAGGATTTGTGACTGTCTTATTGTTTGTGAGAGCGTCAATGATCTGAGATGAGGTTTTATTAGAAAGCTGGGATTCATGGATTTGCTTCAGTATATTGGGGGTTGTAGTACTGATAAAAATAAGTTTCAGAAAGCTCTCATGTGGAAGGACCATCTTGGTATTAAGGAGTTTGTAGTCTGTCAACATTGGATAATGAAGGATGACAACTAAGTGCATCAGGTAGGGTATTGAGTACACCTTTCTTGTACACTAGCTTGAAGCAGAAATTTGATAGCTCCAGTACCCATCTAGCGTGTCTTTAATAAATGCAGCGTGACTCAGTGAAGCAAAGTAAGTTATTATGGTCTGTGTAAATGAGGAAAGACTTGTTGAGTCCCTCAAGGTAGCAACGCCAATGCTTGATTGTTTTGATGACGGCAAGAAGTTCCTTGTTGTGTACGGGGTAGTTTTGTTCAGCTGGAAGGTGTTTTTGAGAGAAGTATGCAACAGGGTGTTGCATCCCATCCCCCAAGCTAAAGGAGAACACTGCCAACGGCATAGTTGCTGGCATCAGTCTCAACCAAGAAGGGTTAGGAAGGGTCAGGCATCAGGAGGACAGGTGTGGAGACAAAGGCAGCCTTTGTAGCCTCAAACGCAAGCTGGGCCTCAGGTGTTTAGACAAAAGGAACAGAAGGAGAAGTAAGGGTAGTGAGAGGCAAAACTAGAGAAGAAAAATTTTCCACAAACTTATGGCAATAGTTTACCAATCCAAGGAAACCACAAAGTTGTGAGCGGGTTTTGGGAACAGGCCAGCTTTGGACAGCATCCACCTTGCTAGGGGAGACAGCAAAACCGTTTTGAGTGACAACATAGCCAAGGAAATCAACCTCAGTGCAGAAGAATGAGCACTTAGAAGATTTTGCAAACAGGTTGTAGTCTCAAAGTCTCTGGTGGACGTGGGCAACATGGTTGTCAATGGAAGAGGATTATATGAGGATATTGTCAAGATAAACGACAACAAACTTGTTAAGGAAGGGCAGAATTGCCTCATTCATTAAGGCCTGAAAGGTTGAAGGAGCATTACATAATCCAAAGGGCATTAAATTGTACTTATATAACCCAAATGAGGTACAGAACACAGTCTTCTATTTGTGGCCAGGAGAGACTCTGATCTGGTTGAAAGCGCTTCAGAGATCAATCTTGGTGTATACAGAACTACCAGCAAGGCAATTGATCAAAGCCTCAGCAGAAGGAATAGAGCATCTATCCTTGATTGTGATCTCATTGAGAGCTCTATATTCTACAAAAGGGTGCTTAGAGCCATCAGATTTACTGACAAAGAATATTGGAGAAGAACATGGAAACATAAATTGTGAGATGAAAACCTTGGAGAGTTCCTCATTGATGTAGTTCTTTAGTAGAGCGTTGTATGAGTCAGAGAGAGGAATAAGCCTTCCCCAGGGGGAGTGGTGCCTGGCTTAATGTTTATCTGAATATTGTAGGTCCTATGAGGAGGTAGAAGGTTACATTACTCCTCACTAAAACAATCCTTGAAGTCAGAGTGACAATAAGGCAATCCATCTTTGTCCTTGGCGGAAAGAGTATCTTGGATTGTACTAGAGATGGCAGTCAGGTTTGGTTTGGAGGGAATTGAGCCAAGAGTACCAGGTACAAGGGATATCAATTTGACAATGTCATTGCATTTAAATGATATATTTTTGTTTGGGTGATCACAGTTAAGCAAAGACTCTCTCAACCACAGGAATCCAAGGATGAACGGGAAGGATAAGTTAGGGGAAGAGTTACACATGACGCAAAATGGAGAGCCCTCCAAGTCAATGGTGACGGGTTGAAGATAGGTGTGGCGCAAATGAGAGTGCTGTTTCCCACCTTGACGTCAAGAGATCCAAAAGCAGGGAGTCCAAGTAGTTTAGCAAGTTTCTCCTCAATGAAGTTGGCATTGGCACCAGTGTCAAGAAGAGCAAGCACCTTGATCTTTCCCAAAGGTCCATGAATGGTCACTAAGATGGTAGATGACTTGGAAGTGTCATTAAGGGAAAGCAAAGTGAGAGTGGAGGTCTTGTTGACAAAGGGGGGGCGTTTGAAGACAGGGAAGACTGATAGAAGTTGGTCCTTTGATCCACAGTAAAAGCAGAGGTTGTTGTTCCTTATTCTAAGGACTTCCTTGGCAGTAAGGCAAAAACCTCCCCCAGACTTTGGCTTGGTGCCAGGTGGAGGGGTTGAAGAAAGCAGGGCCTTATCTGGAACAAACAACTGGGCTGAAGGGGATAGGTTAGAAGAAGGATGTGTTTTCAAGGAAAGGTATTACCGGTTCCACTTAACCACTTCTGTGATAAGAGGTTCTAGTTTGTCAGGGAGGTTGTGGTAAAACCAAAAATTCCTGGAGCAATCTGTTGAGGCCTATCTTGTAGAAGCTGTAAGCCTCAGAGTCAGAGGCTTGTAGTATTGACTGGAGGGAGCAAAACTTCCAGTTGTATTTGCCAAGTGAAAGCAAACCTTGTGTGAGATCTGCAAACTGAGAAGCAGAGGGGGTGGATAACTCCTTGTCTTCTCCAGAGAAGGATAGGAGTGAACTGACAAAGAGATCATAGTTCTGGAGGATACCTGGGTTGTGTATCAATTGAGAGCTAAACCAATCTCTGTAGTGACCAGTGAGCTTCTCTGCAAGATAGAGGACCTTCTGGGAGTTGGTGGAGAACTCAGACCCGTAAGCAGTAAAGTGGGCCTGTGCACAAGCTAAAGTGTTAAAAATACTAGGGGGTGGTGAACTATGGGCTAAGGTATTGAGGACTACTGTTTGGTTGGTGTAGGTAGTGGGGGTATGATCCTCCTTATTACAACAAACCTTATCATATAACCAACCAAGTAAAAAACTACTAAAGATAACAAAGTTACAATAGTAATAGAGAGAAACAAAGCTAAAAAGATGATAGAAGAGATGGAAAAAGTATTGCCTGGGTCAATCCCATGGGAAGCTGAAATAATGCAAGGTCTTGCCCATAATGGTGCAAGGTTATAGACTAGAGCGTGCAAAGCATTAGGATTCAAATTTAAAAGATATAAGAACGTAGGTATTGTCTGCAAGATGATCTTACAGAAACCCGCTAAAAACCTATATTGCGTCATAAATGGAGTAATAGAGTGTAAAAACCCTAAGCAAAGAAGATAGAATAAAGTGTTCAATAGTGAACAATTTGTAATTAAAGGAATATCAATATTAGGATAACCTCCATCAGCAAATTTATACATATAACTATTAAAAGATTCCTTAAGGGAAAAAAATGGATACAACAATCCTAAGGCTTGTTGTTTTACAAGTTCCATTGGATTTAAGGAAAGAAAAGGCTAAACTAAAAAATGAATTTAATAAAATGTATGAATTTCTAGAAATTAAGATCTCAAAGTTTAAAAATTGTAAAAGATTGAAGGGAAGAAATCACTTAGAATTTTGGCTTAAAGCCTACTCCTCAAAAGCTCTTTATTTATAGAGAATAAGCCTTTTCTGTTGCATTCAATAGACAGGAAGGAAGCAGCCAAGAAGAGGAGCAACTAGAGAAGTTTGGAGTCAACCAGAACCAGAAAAGGGGAAACAGAAGCCAGTACTATACACAGATCAGCAACGTAACTGGAGGAGCGGCAACAACGCAAGCAGGAGTTTTGAAAGGTAAGATAAGGTGAAAAATTTCAACTTTAAGTAGAAATATATGTGGAATAAGAATAGGGAAGACAGAGCAACAACAACAACAATTTGAACACATATGTTGTAAAACAAAGGTAAAGTAACTTAAAATACTAAATTATTAACAATTTAACTTAAACTTTCAAATATTAATAAGTAAAAGAAAGATTAAGCAAAACTGAAAATTAACTAAGTATCTTAAAAAGCCTGCCCTTTGGGGCAGGGCATGACAAAATTGGGCTTCTTGTGAAAGGTGCTCAGAGTTTCTCTGTACAACAGAAACAATGAGAAGACCATCAAGGATCAACACATTTATGCCAAGATATCTGTCCCTAAAGGAGACTGGGAATGTTAGCAACTGTGGTAATTTTGACTCCCTGGT